>VXBR01004636.1:0-71298 GCA_013400215.1 Cisticola juncidis | reverse complement strand
CCTAGTTCTTTTGCATATCTGCATCACAGTCTGTATCCAAACAGGGCTAAGATATCTCGATTCACAAGTTCCATCATGCCCCCATTTTCATCTCTTATCTGTTCACAGGGACCGGTGGACCCCTTACCTACCTAAAGCACTGTTATACCCCAGGAATTAGAGCTTCTTGGTTCTGTGAAACTGGATTTCTTTGTTAAGTTTATGGGGAAAGTTCAGTCAAAATTGTGGGATGTTGCTCTCTATCACCCTGTGTATAAGAATCAAAGCTTTTGGTGCAATAGTACCACATTCAGAGTTTACAAGTCCAGTAATACTACCAGGATTACCACCAGGATTGTTTTGGTTTGTGGGGATTGACCCTGGGCAACTATCCCCTCGTACATCAAAGGAAGTCCCTGTAGTTTAGGACGACTGTCTGTACTGACCCCTAATACATCTATGACTTTTCAGCACAGATATCCTCATAGAGTAATGCTCAGTTTGCATGTACTCAACAAAGACTGCAAAAACCAGCTTGATTTTTGGTCTGAAGAGCAGCGCTGGGCAGCATCAATTTTTACCCCAGGAGCAACTGCATGGAAGGCTTTATGGTAGCTGAATAAATAATATTGTTGGCTGCCTAAACAGACCAATGCCACTTTCTTGTCTCTAACAGGGCTGTTGACGCTGACTCTGTTAGACATGCTACTTTGCAAAACAGAGCTGCAATAGACATTTTGCTTTTAGCACAAGGCCACGGATGTGAAGATTTTGATCAGATGTGTTGCATGAATCTGTCTGACCATTCGCAACCTATTCATGCTGGCATTCAGACACTGAGAGACAGTGAATAGATTACAAGCTGATGACAGCTTAGGTTGGTTGGGACAGCTTTTAGGAGACTGAGGGCTTAGTGGCTGGTTAAGGAACTAAGTTAAAATATCTGTTTATTCTTTGGGTGTTATTTTGTGCATACTTCTTGTAGTGTCTTGTATTTTACAGTGCTTACAGAGACTGACTGATCATGAAGAAAATTTTATTGGTGGAACAAAGAATGGGAAATACGGGAGAATCAATGGAAAGCAGAGCAGGAAGCATAATTGAGCTTGTGGAGCAGGATGTTCTGGTCTTGGTGGGATACAGGCCGTGGAATAAGCAACCACAGATATGAGAAGAACTAGGAAAGTACAGCACATGCAGATATCAAGGTTTATGAAATGATGTTGTTTTGTAAGGCTGCTAAGTAACACAAACAACAGGTTAATTCTGTAACTAGTGGGAATTTTTTGCTTAAGGATGTGGCTGCTTAGAGCTGCAACGGTATATAAGACTGAACTGAGAGGAAAATAAACAACTTCAACCCCTTTTTTTGCTTGGAGTTCAATGACTTCAACTCAGACTGACTTCTTTTTCCTCGAGCCTTTGATTTATTTTTGCTTGGGCTTCTTGCTTCAACTACTTCTTGCACCCCTCCTTTGAAGTTCCATCTCTTAGTCATGTGGCACATTTCATCTTCCTGGAAAAAAATTGTTGCTGCTCTCTGCTGGCAGAGTGTGACTCTGGGCTAGATAATGCTTTATTTTGTAGGAACCAAAACTCCTATGTCTAAAAACCTCAGATGTGGAAAAGAATCCAACTCAATGAAGGAAGAATTTGTTTCTATTCTCAAGCAGACTATCCTGAATTTAGATTGAATTTCTTTCCACATGCTGTGCTCAGCTCAGCTCTAATGAAAGTTAAAAAAAACAAAGCGAACAAAAAAAAACACACACAAAAAAAAAAACCAAACAAACAAAAAAACCCACAAAAAACAAAACAAAACAAAACACCACACACAAAAGAATGGTATTTTGGCCAACTCCTTTCCTCTGGTAGGAATAAGAGCCGATAGGCCACCAGGGATTGATACTATTTCTAGAAGCCATTACATGGGATGTGTAGGACATATAATAACAGGAGCTAGAAAGGATTTTAACTAGCATACTTTTTCATTTCATAGCTACCTTTTCCTTTAAGCAGCAGAGCAGATGGATTTTTTGCTTAAAGATGAATGTAAATCCTCTGATCAGAAGAGGGATCTCATGCAAGGTTGAGGTTTTCTGAGAAAGCAAAATTTACTTATTCCCTGTAACCAGGCCAAACATCTCCACTGTCACTACCACAGGAGGAGATTTCTGCATTTGTTCCCACTTCATTTTCTTAGGCTTGCCTGCTGTCAGCAGGTATAATATGAGTTGCAGACACTACCAGTAATCACTTACAGTGAAATATTCAATGCCATGCTGCTCCAAGGCCCATAACAGTGACAGGCACTCTAACAAGCTTCTCATTTCCCCTGAGCTTCCACAAAAGCAGCAGCATGTTTATAATCAACACTATGAAACGTAAAAACTTGGGTTACACTTGGCAATAAAGGATGAAAGTTTCATTTTATTTTAGATCAGTGAGCATGAGCAGACGCTCATGGGATTGAGAGAGAAAATTCCTCACATCCTTCTGTACTCATATGCACTTTAGGCAAATTCTTCTCATTCCCAAATGAGCACAATTAACTATGTCACCGAAAGATCCCCAAAAGGAGGAGAAAAGGCAAGTTTATTCCCAAGTATCCCTGAAATACCACTACTTGTGGTGAAATTTTTTGTTAAAATTTTGCCAGAAAATGTTCAGAATCCCAGGAAACTCACAACAGTTTCCTTCTCCTGCTGACTGCAGTGAATGTAGGGCTCTTGGCTGCCTGTCGGCTTAACCTTCAGCTCTTGATGTTTTACAGTATAACTAAGGGCAGATTTAGGGTTTCAATTGCTCTTACATGTGAGTATCATAATCTGCAGGAAGGTATCTTCCAGAAGCAAATTCTGGCATGGAAAAACTTGATTTCAACATGATGCTTCAAATGTCTTGTCATGGGCTCTTCTGCAGTGTCTTGTAAATAACAGTCTGTAACAGGAATTCTGCTGCTGTGTTTTGACTGACACATCACATACTTTCTCTATAAACATTCTTTTCCAGTGATTTTGAAGGATTGTGACTGTAGCCTGAAATGCAAGTGGTATTTTAATTCCTGTCCCTGTTGAGAAACTTTCTGCACACTCAGTGCTATTATGTCCTCCCAACACCAAAGCAAAAAGCAGGAAAATTTCTTCATCCTGTCACAGGCTGCCCAAGGCAGTGATAAAGTCCCCATCCCTGGAAGAATTTAAAGATGTGTAAGTGTGGCACTTGGGAATGTGTTTTGGTGGTGGGCTTGGCACTGCTAGGTTACTGCTTGGACTTGATGATCTTAGAGGTCTTTGACAATCTGATTCTATTCCAACCTGATTCTGTGGTTCAAAATTCTCTACATACTGAATTTTTGAATTTGTGAAGAATCGTGTAGGAATGAAAGTAGAAAAGGAGTAGCCTCACCTGATGTAGATGTAAATCTAACAGACACAAGTTGAAGAATGAAGGGTTACAGGGCTCAGTAAATAATATCTTACTGGAAATGCAAGATTCCCAAGACAAATGCATCCCATCTGGCATGTAAACAACAAGTGGCTGGACAGGACAATCCAAGGTCTGGCAGTCAAGCTCCTTGTCTCCAAGGATGCTCAGACAATTCTCTGACAAGGAGACAAATGGTTGGGTATTTTTAACTTTTTCCCCCTAAAGATCCAGAACCCTTAGGGATCTTTAAAAGTTCCTGCCCTTAGGAATGAGAATGATCCAGGCTAAGCCAGGCCCTTGGCACTGAGTGGGGTCAGTGCAGAAGTAAGAGTAGAGGCAATGTTCAGACTGGCCACACCACTGCTGCAGAACCTGCAATAACAGGCTTGTTCTCCAAAACAGCAGGAGCTCTTATTTGGAATATTCAGCTCATACTGACCTCAGAAACTGGCAGAAATTAAGTGTTAGGGCTGAGGAGGGTGGAGTTGTTCAAACTGCTGTGATGTGCCCAGGGCTTTCTCCTGAGAAGATACGTTAAAGATGGTAATGGAGAGGTGGAGAAACTCTCTTGCTACTTAAAACATTCCCGTCCCCCAAGACTTCCCCTTCCTACAAGAGGAAGGCTTCCAGTTGTCTCTCTCTTAGTCACTTCCCATAAGCTATGGGAAAACCCAGCAAACCGGGAGGCAGTGGGGATTCTGCTGAGAGCCTGGCTGAACTGCTTTAAAGTTCCCTGCACACTGTGGATTTGGAAAAACAGCAAGAAAAGACAAATCTACCCTTGCGGAGTGGCTCCACTACCTCTCAGGAAACCTTGGCAAGGTGTCAGGAGTGGGGATGACACACAGCGTGAAGGATTAATGGTGGTGGCTGAGATAGAGGAACATGCAAATGTAGAAACTGAAAAAAGGAATTGGTATTTTCATTTTCTCCTCATGCTGTGTGTCTGCAGGGGTGGACATCTCATTGTGATTTCACTGACTCATGGATGGTGACATCACTGAGTGTCAGATTGTGACATCTCCAGGTCATTTATTGTGACATCTCACTGCTTATATCTAGATGTCAGCAGAGCCTGGGCCAGTCTGACTTGAGACAAAAATGGCCACCAAGAGAGATGGCAACTGCCCCATCTGCCAGGACTCTTGGAAGGACTTACGGCTTATGCTCCGATGTGTTGCCACCGCTTCTGCCTGGGCTGCACCCTGCAGTGGACACACAGGAATCCCTCATGACCACTCTACACGACACTGATAGAGACCATCAGGTCTTCTGAGCAGGATGAATGGGACTACGTATAGTGGGTCATAACCTCCCCTGCAGAATCACCAGAAGCCCCTAGCCAGGCAGGGAGAACTCCTCATCACTTGGATGAAAACAGCATCCATGGCTCTGAGGTGGCCCCTCCATCTTCTCGAAAGGGAACACTGTCCCAAGCCAACCAGGGGGCTGCAGGGCCAGAGCCTGTGGGTGGCCTCCTGCCTGAGGTGTGGGCCAGACTATTTCAACAAAACCAGCTTCTCCTGGAGTCCATGCATCCCTGGCTGTGCCACAGGCTGGAGAGAATATACCGGGGCTGGTGGTGGCTGGTTGAGGCCACAGAGAGCTGCATCCTGTGCTATCTCTGCACCTATGGTCTGGATGCAGAGGCTTTGGGCCAAAGGCTGCTGGTCTTCCTTGATGGGCACACAGCACCGGTGGTCCATGGTCTCATCAAGGTTGTTGCAACTTGGTGCTGCAAAGAAGCCCAGAGACTTCTGCATTGCCATGCTGCTGGGGATGAGGACAACAGTCAATCAGAGAGCACCAGCTCCAGCAGATCCAAATCCAGCAGTTTAAGCTCCAGCAGCTCGTAGGAGAGCACTCCCACCAGTGGCTCCCATGTGGAGGAAAAAGCTAGTGCCTCAGAGGTCACTCACCATGGGATTCCCAGCCATCCTCCACCTGTGCCCAACCCTGCAGAGTGGGGCCAGCCCCAGAAGGAGTTGGGGCAGCTGGAGCAGCCAGCAGTGGCAGGTCCCTCTGCCCAGGGCAGCAGATCCAGCCCCGCTGGTCCCAGTCAGGGCAGGGGCTGCTTGCCTGGGGTGACCCAGCATGCCCAAAAGAGGAAGGCCCCCAGGTCTCTGGATTCTCCCCAGACCAGCAAGAGGCGATGATGGGACTGAATTGACCCCTGCAGCTCTAAGGGAACCTTGTCATCATTTCAGATTAAATGATGAAACTTCATCTCTCTCTTCATTTCCTATTTCCCATCCAAGGCTAATGCAGTCCATGATGACCCTTTGGGAAGTGACTTCACTTTTCCAGGTCTGATTTCCAGAAGGCATTTGTGAGGTCTCCATTAGGTAAGTCCTGTTGCAGTGTGCTTTTGTGTAAGGTTCTTTGCTAGCCTTCTCTTTTATGTGTGAGTTAGCAATCATAAGGGGTTTGCTTGAAATTATGGTTATGCTTTAGGATTTGCTGTATGTCTTCCCTAAGCATATCCTGCCCCATTCCCTATAATGGTGCCTGTCTTTATTTGTATCAGTTTGAATTATATTTTGACTCGTACCCTAATTGCTATTCAATTATATGTCAATATAATTATGTCAATCCCTTTTACTTATTAGCTAACCACTCCTTAGAGACTCTCCTATTGCCTCCCAAGTGCCTATCTTCTCCCTAACCTCCTCCTTTCCCAAATGTCAATCCCTGTATTCCTATCCCTCTCCCCAGAACGTCCCCTATCAATCTTTATTTACTTGATGTCCTATTTTTCCCTGTGCGTCATTCCCCTTCCCTGTTCCCCCCTGATAAGTTTGTAAGATGTAAACCTTGCCTTGGACCCCTCCCTAGCTGTGCCCTCATGGGTTGTTTGTTTTGCACCACCCCCTCATAAAACCGACTGTCTGACCCTGCTAAAACCCTGCTCAGCATCTTGGACATCTGGCACACCTTCACCTCAGCTTCACTCCCAGACCCGTCTTGCCTCTGCGTCATCTCTGTGCCCTAAGAAGCAACAGCTGAGAGCATCAGAGCTCTGGGGGGAAGTGTCAATCCCTGAGGTGCTATGTGCTCTGGGACCCCCTCCTAGAGCAATGGACCGTAATACAGTCCCACAGATCCAAGGGTCTGAATAAATCTATAAATGTTGGAGTCCCTCAGTAACTGAGAGTCTGACATCCTTAAATACGAGCGCATTTGAAAATCTGGCTTCATATATGATTTTGTTTGTGAAAGGAAAGTCTGAATCAAGAAGCAAAAAAAATTAAAAATTATGGATAAATAGGATTCCATTAAAGTTCTTACTTCTTGCAGTATTATGAGCTAGTTTGAAATAGATTGTTCAAGTCTGTAAGCACCTAAAAAGGAACCTAGTACTTGCTAGGCAGCAGTGCCTTTGCTCTGCAAAGACTCTGCTGTGAATGTGAGGTCAAGGGCAAATAGTCTTATGATGGTTGAATCAGTTATTCTGCTCCAATCAGCACAAAAGGTGTTTTTCAATGATGTCCAGTGTCAGGAGGACAATATCTGAGAGACAGGGTGAAATTGAAGATTAATAAAAGTGGTGACCAGAAGCTTACTGTTATTTTTTGACACTAGAAGTTACTTAAATTTGCAATGGCAACCCAACTTACCTCACACAGAACAGTACTCTCTATGCACAGCTAGACAGAGTCCTCTTGAAATAATACATTACCTACTGTATTAGTAATGAGTGACAATGTGCCACATCACTACAGCAGCAGTGGTGTTGTTAAAATAAAGTAAGCTTTTAATCTCTAATGCTGTGACTGATTATTTTGTTATATTACACTGTAACTACTGTACAGAAAGTTGTTCACTCAGGTGGAATAATGGACAAGGATGAGTAGTTTTTTTAATCTTTATTTTGTCCTCCTCTCAGAGTCTTTGTGCACTTTTCCTCCCACCCTTCTCTCCTTTGTCATGCACAGGTGTGTTTTCAAGTCCTGGAAACCTTTATTTTAAAGTTTAATTTTGCAGATAATGGTTGCTTATTTTTGTTGCACCTGGTAGGTACAGGATACCACAACTCAAGATGGAAAAAAGTTGTGGTGAAAAGCTTACCCTTAAAGCAGCTCATGCATAGAGGGAGCTGCACATATAGGTAGGAAGGCTTTTATTTTATTTTGAAACTAGTAGGAGCTTCAATTCAATATGTGCCATTTGGCCTGGATGTCTCTGGAGTAAGACTCCAGGATATCTAATTTTAATTTTGAGGAATTTCTTCATAGCATGGATCTATCCTGGAGCTATTGGTCCTAGAAATGCCTTGGAGCAGTGTTTCAGGGGTCAAGATCCCCAGACTCCCAACTTCCTTATCTATCAGCCTCTGATGACTTCAAGTGATAGTCAGGCTCCATCTTCTTTGTTACTTGTTTTTTTGAAAATCTCATGAGCTTCCATTCTTGCTGGAATTGTCTTTTGGTTTCAAAAGACAGGCCATGTGTGTAAAAATCAGTGGCCAGCAGTACTGGCCAGTCTCATGGCTTGAACAGCACATCTTCTCAAAGATGTTTCCACCCATTTTCAGTTTTTATTCTCGGCAAAGATCAATTCTTGAATGCTTTTTATATACATGGAGGTTTCACACAATTTTTACAACAACTCTGCTGGTTTTTTATTCTTTAAATAAAAAACCATCCTACCTCACTGAATAAATGTAGTGTACAAACCATTGGACAAAGGAAAAAACCCAGGATAGCAGCTCTTTGTGCTTGTTTTGCTCTTAAGTTTGTTGCTCTCTATCTGTTGTTTCTCTCTTTTGGAGCCTAATGAATGATGGTTTAGTAAACATTTGGTCTGACTCAGTAAAACTTGTTGTTGTTGTTTTTTGCACTCCATTCTGGATCTGAGGGAACTGTCCCAGAGAAGTCTCTTGTTGCAGGTGCCCATTCCTATTGACTCTGCTTCATGCTTGTCATTTAGGGACACATAGTTCTGTAAGTGCAACACCTTGCCAGGACTCAGGGCCTTAGTTGAAAGTAGCAGAGCAAAATCTACAAGAGCACAGAAATTTAGGAAATGAAATGCTTTCTGACTTCTTGACATCCCAAACAAAGTATCTTGTTTTCTGCAAGACCCGCAATGGCTAGAAGAGAACTTCTCCTTTTGTGGGAAAAAGCTCCCAAAGATAAGAAATTATTAAAAGGAATACATAAAAGCAAAAATCTCGGTGTTGTAGAGGCTTAAGAAATGACTGGTAAAGAATTATAATTGAAACCTGTAGAGAAACTTTGCAACACTGACTAAAGCCCCATTCCAGCTGGGAGTTCACTGAGAGCCAGTGCCAGGGTCTCATCATCTATCAAACTATGGGCAGCTTGCAAACCAATTAGATAAGTGGTTTTCATCCTTGAAACATTTAAAGACAACCATCAATCCTTTTACCCCAGAGGGGCTTTTGTCAGAAATAAGGAAACATAATTAATCCAGTTATATGCTGAAGGTATGATTTGTGCTATATCAAATGGAGCATTAAATGTGGTCCAAAGCACATGGGCTCTTAGCCACAAATCACCTGAGTTTGTGAAAGAAGATTTGGTAAAAATTAATGTGAGAAACAACAACATGAGCATCGTTGTGATAACAGTTCTTGAGGTATAATCTAAATTTTTAGAAAGACAACTTTTTTCCATGTCCATTTTGGTCCATTCCTCTTGGAATTTGGATTTCACTGTCTGTTCCTCTGGCTTGATGCCAGCATCCAGAGACACAATTCTGCTATAGTCCTCTCCTTAAAACCTTGAAGCAAGTACCAGCTCCTTGGCATCATGGCAATTCCCACCTGTCTTCTCTCTTCAGCCATTTGGTCTCGGGATCTCTGCAACAATCCTATCAAGCTCTGCAGAGAGCAACGGGGTTTTTGTCCCCAAAGTTCTCTGTCACTCACTGGACTAGCTTACTGTGAGTGACCAATGAATCTCTAAAATGGAAAGAGTGGCAGTGGAAACGGAGAGGGACATATGCTTGTAAAGCTCAGGGAATATTTCTGTGTGTGATCCTCTTCCTATCTTCTGGAAGAAGGATGCACTTGCGTTGGTAAGCATCACAGAGGCACAGAAGACCATTTTGTATTTAGTTGGAAATTAAGTGAAAGGAACAGGAAGATCACATGGAAAGTTTCTACTAAAAAATTAACTACTTTGCCCCTCTGCAAATCTTAACTATTTCTCTGCAAAAGAGAAGGCACACTCTGTTCCTATTGATTGCTTGCTTTCAAGAATTTCCCCAGAAGGATGACACTACCCATGCTTTTTTAGCCTTCAGATCACGTCCCTCTGTTCTTTGACCATGATTTCCTTGTCTTACTGTAACATTCCCAAGAAAACCTATGGATTTTGGAGGTGCTGATGTTAATCCAACATATATTAAAAATACAGCTTTGCAAAGAGCGCAGTGGACCATAATACTTGCACATTGTTTGGTCCAAATGACCTTGCTCTGATTTTTGGAGGGCCATTTTGTAATTTAACGGTTCTGCTGAATTATTTGTTCTGAAAGAGGTTCCTCATTGTCTCATTCAATAACGATGCAGATGTTCCAGACCTTCTCAAGACGAAACCAACCATGAGAACACTACACATGTATGCAGATTTTCTGAAGTAATTATTTTTCTTGTCTAATCCTACAGAAACATTATCCTGCTGAAAAACATCTGCTTCAATTGAACTGAAAGGCTGTGAGGTAGATTTTATTCCAAAGTAGAAGTTTAATAAAATTATATGTAAAGTAAAACTTGACTATTGACAAAGAGTCTTTGTAATGCTATTCTACATATTTTGTGTTGATGGCAGAAATTCATGTGAAGTTTTTTCAGTCCCTCAATTACAAAGAATGCTATAAAGCAATTTGCAACTGAATATTTTCAGCGACTGCCAAAAATATTAAACAAATTGGCAGAAACAGCGGTTATATTTGAGCTGCATTTCCAAAGCCAGGGTTTTACTTTAATGCTTAAGGTCAAAGAAGGTAGAGGGTGAAGGCCTGTTTGTTGAACATAAAGCCATAATGGAGCTGTATAAATTCATTATGATCCTCCCCAGTTGGATATTCTTGTATTTGAAACATCATTGAAAATTGAGGCCAAATTTCAAGATTTCAAGTGACTTTATTTCAATCAGCTGCGTTAAACCATTATAAAGAGTATTATTGCTCTAGCTTAAAAAGTATCTGAATGAATGATAAGCAGAAAACCTGCACATTCAAAATGATACTTTCTTGAATCAGTCAGATTTTCCAGAGGATTCAGAAAGCTGGTTTGGGTTTGTTTGGTTAGTTGAGGGGAGACTTCTGTGTTTAGAAGTGAAAAGACCTCACACTTTTGATAAGTGAGCTCAAGGAAAACTGGTTTAAGGGGTCACTTGGCTACTACTGAGGACACAGAGAATTCTGAGCATTTCCAAAAAGTGCATCCTTTACTTTCACACTCATGAGAAAAAATATGTAATCAAAGAAAAAAATGAAATAATTTGAATTCAGACAGTGCTCTGCCCTCCATTAAGCCACAAAATTACACTTTAACAGTCTCATTAATATAAACACAGAAACAGTGACAGACTTGGTCTGGAGAAAAAGGAAAACTATCACTACCATCATGATGTGAGCAGTCAGGGTTGGCAGAGCTGCTCTGCATTTAAGTCTCCAGCTAATACACTGACTTATTGTATTCACATGAAGTGAAAAATACAAAAGAAACACATTTACCTCCAAATGAGATATTGTGAATTTAAATCTTGTTTGTCATTCAGGCATTTATGCCACAAAGGAATGTAACATGAATTCCACCAAAGTCTTCTTTTCAGCCTAATAACATGCTTACTTTATTTGTCATTTAAAGGAAGTTATATGTTTTAAATATCTGAGCTCTGAATGTTTATGTCTGCATTTCATAGATAAACCCAACTGCCATTTTATATTTTTAATTCTGTCCTAAGGAAGCAAGATCATGTAAAGCAAAGAGATGAAAATACAACTTAAAGATAAAACTCTAAAATATTCTGTCCATTTAATTTGTACAGAATACAAATTACAATATTTTGTAATTGAATTTAAAATCATTTAAATTAATTTGGAATTTCATGTGTAGGAAAATCTTGCACATTTCACAACATACCTTTGTGATGGAAAACAGTCTTTTAAGGCTGAGTTAGTTATGTAATAGATGATGTTAGGTGACACTAGATCACTCATTCAAATCCCTGATATATCACAAACTCTACTTTTAAAAATTAAATAATCCAGGCAGTCCCACCACAAGTTCCAAGCTCCATCCTTACAATATTAAACTAAGCAGTGTGTAGCACTGATAGCTCACAGATAGGTCGCTTACCCCTGGAGGGTGTCTGAAGCCGTGTGCAGATCTTGGCCAATGACATGGGTTTTTTCTGTTCTGTTTTCATGGATTATTTCCCTGTAAACTGAGAAAGACAGAAAGCCCCGTGGTGCTCTCTTGTTGGTAGCAGCCATATGACCTGGATGACCTGGAGGCTCCAGCCACTGTGTGCTGCTCCTCAAAACAGCTTCAGGCACCATCACAGTGACAGTGAAAATGTGTTCTGCACAAGGAAAGACTGATCCCACAGGGGCAGGCTCCAGGGATGTGAGCCATGCAAGGACAACAAAAATAACAGGAGACATGGAAATTGAGGTGATGTCAAGCAGAAAAATTAACCCCCCCTACTTTTAAATTCTTGTTTTAACAGAACAGTCTGAAAAAATATTCTGAAAGATAACAACAATTGTTAAATCTCTGAGATAGGAACTGAAAATAAAAGGACAGATCATGTCAGTTTTATCTGGATCACTGCTCCTATGGATTTATTTTCACATATAAACAATCCATAGTGTATTGATAGGATGAAGTCTCTCTCACAAAGAGATTCCAAATTGTAACTGTATGCAAGGCGCTTAATCCTGCGCTCTTTATTTACAAATTCCATCCATTGCTTAGTTACATTTTCCTGTCCATGAATCCAGAGGCAAATATGATGGACCAAACAGTGAGATGCAAATTACGTTAGAAACATCTGGAAAGATGAAAGCTAGAGCCAGAAATACAAGTTAATTTTGACATCTAGACTAAAATCAACATCCAAAGGGGACCAAAGGAAGAACACTCATTAGGCTGCCACTCAAAAATTAGAGGTAAAACTAAAGAAGTCTGAAGGACTCAGTTTGGGTTGGGAATTCCTGGCTTTGAAAGGGGTAAGGCCAAAATTCAGGCTGCCCTCCTGTACCTCAAACTGTGTAAGCTAATCCTGGGACATGTCCAAAGTAACTACTGTGAAAATTTTGCTCATAAAAGCATCTGGCATGTCTTGGGATGCCAGTGCAAGCCTATTTACTATGCACATGCTCTCTTCAGAAGAGACATTCCTCCTGGCTGGAGTGCAGTCTAATGCTGTGGAAGGGATTTCTTTTTGTTCTTTGAAATGAGCTTTTAAAAATAATTTTCATTTGAATACTCACTTCATACATTTCAGTGCAGTTCAGGCTGCAAGTTTGTGACGAGATTCAATCTCTTTCTGCCTTAAAAATTTTGAGGTGGCATTTTATTAAACACCACCTGGGTGAAAAGATTCTGCTGTTGTTTGTGTCGTTGCAAGCTGGTGTGCAATAACACTTCCAGAAAAGTATTTTTGGTGTAAGCCAGCACTTAGCTCATGGTTGAATTTAATCAATGGTAGTGGCCCTACTTCATTGTAATTTAATAATATGAAGTCTTGGGAGAAAATAAAAGTTATAATATGCAGGGTAGAAAGATGTCAACATTATTTTCTATTTCCACATGGGTCTCTTTCAGCTGCCTGAGCTGTAGTTCATGGTTGTTGCATCTTCCTCTCTGCTACCTCATGGCAGCTCTCAACAGACTAAAGAGCAGATGAGAAGTTTTGCCCCTCCCTTTTGTTTGTACAGAGACTGTTCCAATAATTCTTTTTTTCAAGATCTGAACCAGAATACTCTTGGATCAGACAAATGACAGCAGTGCTCCTAAGGAAGCTTACTGGCTTTCTGAGAACCTGAAATTAGGGCTTGTATGGTTGTAATGCAAACTATAAAGAGAGTCATTCTTTAGCAGAGAGGGCTCACAATAATAAAATAAAAATCCCCTCACTATTACAGTCAGAGTCAAAAATAGCAGTCATCAGTTCTCTGGGCTTTTTCTCCCAAAAGCTTTTAACAAAACACTTCCCAATTCACAGAAAACGTTGCTAGGATCTATTATTTCAAAAACCAACAGTCTAAGTAAGATAAACAGATTTTTTAAGTTTTTTGGGGGTTTTTTTGGGTTTTTGGTTTTGTTTTTTTTTGCAATTAACTCCATTTGCAGATGAATTAGAAATTACTGGTTTGGTTAGAACAGTGAAGCTCCAGAATAGAAGTTCAGATGCCTTGATATCCTTAACCAGATCATGTCAGAAATTCAGACATCCCTCCCTGGGTAACTGTGAAATTAATTTTGTATTGCACATCTTGTAGATGTGTGCACAATGAAATGACCAAGGTGTTGTAAGACATCTCTTCTCCTGCTCAATTTTTATTACCTGTGACCCTCCTCCTTTAGTCATCACCATATATGAAATAACAAGTGCCATGGTTTGAGCTCTGCCAGCAAAAGGAAAGCCTCACCCAATCCTCAGTATATGGGGAGAGAGGCATGAGGAGTGCCAGCTCTAAGGCTCTCTCTGAAGGGTGTGTTATGGGCGTGCAGAGGTGTCCCAAGTCCTGCCCTGCAGGGGGTGACCCCCTGGCTGAGTGAGGACAAAGCAGAACTTCAGAGGAAGCCCTAGAAGACAAGAAGGCTGCACAGGGAATGGCCTGGCAGAGTCAGACGACACAACTGGAAGGCAGCCTTTGCCTGAGCAGTAATTGAGATAGTTACTACACCACTATACGACATTATAGGCTCTTCTTACAATTATATAGAAACCTCCACTTTTCCACATACATTGACTTTGAACAATATTGGCTATAAACAAGCATTTTATTAAAATCTCAATTTTCAGCCCCTGAGAGCGCATTAAAAGGTGACACAGAAATCACTGACTCCAAGACAATTCCCTGAAATCTGTGTGAAATGAAAGAGGGGAAAAAAGAGCAAAGCAGAAACCACAAACTTTTAGCCACACTTGGAGACAGATATATCCCCCTCGTGAGCCCCTCTAATAATTCACTTTCATAATTCAAAAATGGTCACAAATTCTTCCTTTCTCGTGAGTCAAAAGCTTGCTTAACCTTCTGCAACAAAAGTATCTTCTAATCCTGTTTATTACACAAATCTTCCAGTCACCTAAAAGTAGAGATGAAGAACAGAAAACTAAGACAAAGTTAAGCTTGCATCTGAGGTCTCTTTTTATCTACAAAGTATCATTACACATTCACTCCATTTTTTCCATTCAAAGTGATTTAGAATTCCACAGTTCACAGAATCACAGAATCACAGGATGGGTAAGGTTGGAAGGGCCACAGTGGGTCATCTGATCCCATCTCCCTGCTCCAGCAGGGTCATCCCAGAGCACCTGGCACAGGCTTGTGTCCAGGTTCTGGAATATCTTCAGTGATGGGGGCTCCACAGCCTCTCTGGGCAATCTGTTCAGCGCTTGGTCACTCCACAGGGAAGAAGGTCTTCCTCGTGGTCAGGTGGAACGTCGTACACATCGGTTCCTGCCCATCGCTCTCGTGCCATTGCCATTAGAGAACATGTACTGAGCCCTTCCTGCAGACACTGACTGATCAAGATGAGGTCCCTTAGAAGCCTGTCATTGAGGATGAACCTCTCCCTCAATCTTTCCTTGTAAGAGAGATGCTCCAGTCCCTTTTTCACCTTTATTGCCCTCTGCTGGACCCAGAATCTGTTTAAGAACCTCTTGCACAAGGAGTGGTTATATTTGTGTCTCTTTACATCCTCATTACAATCAAGTGCCCTGTGTCTGGTGAATTGTCCAGTGCCACCAAAAGCACTCAGCACAAGAGCTGCCTGCCTTAGCTAACCCTGTAAAGCAGCTGATTGGAACCTGGAATCCCCTGTCTACACAGAAACTTACGTTACAGTCTTCAGGTGTTGGTCAGGAGGAAAGAATGTGCAGAAATTGCTAGTGAGGGCTCAGCTCAGCTTCTCCCTTCTGTTATTCCAGTTTCCTGCTTGCATGCTCCTTCAGAGCAGAGTTGCAGCATTTCCACAAAATACAAACTTAGAGTGGAGGTCCAGCTGAATCTTTAAATTGTGGTTTGTCCACATGAAAGTGGTTGGGTCAGGGAAATGGTACAAAAGGTCTGGGACTCTCTGATCCGCCCAGTCCGCCACATGTCCTGCTCTGCTGGGGATGCCTTGCAGAGCTGAGAAAGAACCAAGATAATGTACCCTGCCAGGGAGACCTGGCAGAGCTGAGAAAGAACCGAGAGATAATGAAGAATAAACAACCTTGGAAACATGCACTGACAGACTCAGCTTGTCTTCTCTGGCTCTGGTGTGGAACCCTTAGGGCTAGAGAAGACTAAAAACCTTATTACCTCGGGGAACAGTAACCCCAAGGAGAATTCAGGGAACAGCAATTCTGAGAGGCTTCAACCCGAACTCCTACCAAGTGTGACTGTGAGGTGTGGAGGATCAAGCCAGATCTCTGGTGCAGAGTGGTGGCTGTTCTTGCTAAGTCCCAATGCCAGTCCCAGAGCAACCAGCAGGGTTTCCCCAGCCCTACCTGGTTGGGGCAATGTGCACTTGCAGCACTGAAAGAAAACGTCCCTTGGTCAGATGCGGGCAGGTCACGGGCCTTTAGGGAGGTGAGAGTGTCCCTCTCCTTCTGCCCCTCTCCTGCAGGGTGTGACACCAGTGAAGGAGAGCAGGTCCTGATCCTCAGCACTCCTCAATGTGCTGCAGAGGTCAAATATGGCCACAGAGATGAATGGCAAGTGTGCCATCTGCCAGGAGACCTGGGATGACATGGCTTCTACTCTGTCCTGTGGCCACCAGTTCTGCCAGGGCTTCATCCTGTGGTGGGCCCAGACAAATCCATCATGCCCACTTGTGCAGAAGAACAATAGGAACTGTCAGGTTTTCTGATGATGCAGATAACTATCTAGAGATTGTCATCCCAGCCCCTGAGGAGCTGCCAGCAGCCATAAGCCAGGCAGGGAGAGCTCCCAGTAGCCACGATGAAAACAGCCCCCATCCCCCTGTGCCAGCCCATCCCTCTTCTCCTCAAGAACCACCATCCTGAGCTGTCAGTGGTATCCTGCCTGAGGTCTGGGCACAACTTTTCTGTCAACAATGGGAACTTCTGGACCCTGTGTGGACTTAGTCCCTTTGGAGACCATCCAAAGGGACTAGTGGTGGATGGGAAGGAGCACACAGAGTGCTATCCTGCATGCTCTCTGTGTGTATGGGCCAGACCCAGAGATCATGATCCAGAGTTTTCAGGCAGTCCTGGAGGAACATACAGTGTCACTGGTCCAGGACACTGTTGACATCATTGTAAGACACTGAAGCTCAGAGGCCCAGAGGCTGCTGCACTCCCACGCTGGTGCAGATGAGGATGACAGCCCAGCAGCCAGCAGCCGCTCCTCCAGTTCCAGTTTCTCCAGCTTCTCCAGCTTCTCCAGCCCCAATAACCCAAACTCCTTCAACCCCAACAACCCCAGCTCCTCCAGCCTCAGCAACCCCAACTCCTCCAGCCCCAGCAACCCCAGCTTCTCCAGCCCCAACAGCCCAAGCTCCAGATCCTCCAGCTCTTGGACACAGACTCAAGCCAGCAACCCTGAAGTCTCCACAGAGGAAGAAGACAAAGCTGCCACGAGGGAGGCCACCACTGCCAAGGGTCGAAGCCAACTCTCAGCTATGTCCCCAGAGCAGGACCAGCCCCAGGAAGAAGCAGGTACGGCTGTCCACGGCACCAGTCTTAGACCTTATGGTCCCACCCAAGGTGGGCACTGCTCACCTGGGTGGCCCCAGCAGTCCCTAAAGAGACAGGCCCCTGACCCTGAGGACTCTTGCCACCTCTGCAAGAGGTCCCCCCACCAGTAGCACTAGAAAAGATCTTTCCACCACTTATTTAGGAAAAAAAAAATAAATTGTTATTTCCCTCAGACAATCTCTGGGTTCTGCTTCCTCAGCCTTCCCCTTTGCCCCACCATGGGTATCACCCATGTCCTAGGGGGCACAGTCTTAGGCCCAGGGCCATGAGGGCAGCACCTTTCCCCACAGGAAATCCAATTATCCAATCTCTCTAGGTCTCTCTGCATGGTGTCTTGTCCCTCAAAAGTCAACAACCCCTTCTAATTTGAGATCAGCATCAGCCTTGAATTGGGACATTTAACTGCAGCATCCCAATCTTTGAAAAATCCCAACCTTCTCCTCCAGCTGAGCTTCCAGCTGTCACTCACTTGGTGAGTGATGCCCATGAGGTGTCCCACAACACAGGGAGGCCCACAAGACCCTGCTTGGGGCCTGCTTGCACTGATTCAGACACACTTTTTATTTATTCCCACAGTTCTGTAGCTTGAACAATAGGAAGAGGCTTTTTCTTGGTCAGCAGTGCACCTTGCTGGCACAGTGCACACATTCTTCAGGATGCAGGGGGTGAGCACAACTCAGCAAAGGAAGGAAGGGAAAAGTCCAGCTGCACCTCTGGAGCACCATTTGTGTATTTGCAGATTTTCCTTGTTCAGGGGACCCCATGCTGTCCTTTGGAGTGTTGTCCTTGTCACCTCATTGTGTCTATGAAACAAAAGATAGAATTCCTTCCTGGGTTTGGAGTCCCCCTAGCCAGGACCCATTTTACTGAGCAAGCAAGGCTGAGCAGTCCCACAGCCCTAAACGCAGCTGCAAAGTGTCCTTGTGGCCATCACCCTCAATCCAGCAAGGCTGCAGAGAGGACAAACTCGGACATTAAAATCCAAAGGGACAAAATCTTGTCTTTTAAATTCAGACCTGGTCTGAAAGGCCTGGATGTGATGGCCTTGCCCAGGGAGGCAGACAAGAGGCCCTTTGAGTAGAGACCAGGACTGTGGAAACCATGGCAAGGTGCCAAGAACAGGGACTAGAGACAGGGCCAAGGACATGTGATGCAGGTGGCTCAGGGAGAGCACCATGGAGAAGTAGAAATTGAAACTAGGAGACAGCATTTCCTTTTTTCTTCTGACAACATGTGCCTGCTGTGTCATTACAGTGTTACAAAAGAACTAACTTTTAGATATAATTAAATGGGGGGAAAGTTGTTGAAACAAAAGAAAGCTGTTTATTAGTTACAATTCACCTGAGCTGTATGTATGCTGCCCTTTTTCCCCCAAGAGCTGAACACACACACTCTTCAAAAAATTACTATATTTTATACACTTTCCTGGCCAGGGGCAGTCCCTGTCCCCTTTGCCATTGCTGACTACTAGGCAATTTATATTCTCTCCTGACTACCTACTTTTCTGCCATCTCCCCTCTCATCCTACTTCATTTTGGTCAGGTCTTCAACCTGGCTGCTTTCCCAGCTCACAGCAACACACAGTAAATTAACTAGAGCAAATCTAAACCATAAATAACAACATATATAACCAAGAACTTTCATTCTTATCTAAAAACCTTTTGGGTTTAGCAAAATATTATCTCATCTCTCACAACAGGGTAGAGGACTCTGATGTCACCAACCTCTGGATGGTGACATCAAGTAGCGCTGGATGGTGACCACAGGGTCCCTCAGTGCTTATCCGGGGGTTCCAAAGAGTTTTGATGTCTTTTGTGTTGTCACTGAGGTGGAGGCTGGTGTCAGAGAGGAGCAGACTGTGACATCAGAGGGGAATGGATTATGATATTGTGTCCCTCACTGTTTGCATTCAGACATTGGAAGGGCCACACTGGCTCCAGCCTGAACTCTACAGAGCAAGGCTGAGAGGATCAAGCCAAGTCTCTCTGGTGCTGAGCACAGCCTATTCTTGGCAGATCTCGGTGCCAGTCCCAGAGCCATTGCTCCTGGTATGGCCACAGAGGCAGATGGCAACTGCCCCATCTGTCAGGACTCTTGGAAGGATAGGACTTCTGCTCTGCCCTGTTGCCACCGTTTCTGCCTGGGCTGCATTCTGCGATGGGCACACAGAAATCCCTCATGCCCACTCTGTAGGACACCGATAGAGACCGTCAGGCTTTCTGACCGTGCAGAGGAGTGTCTGGAGAGAGCCAGCACCGCCCCCGAGCAGCTGCCAGTGGCCACCAGCCAGGCAGGGAGAGCTCCCGGCCGCCTGGATGAGAACAGCCCCCATGGCCCTGTGGTGTACTGTCCAGCTGCTCCACAGGGGACATTGTCCCCAGCTGAGCAGGGCCCCTCAGTGTTGGAGTTGCTGGATGGCCTTGTGCCCGAGGTGTGGGCTGGACTGTTCCGTGGACAGCCGCAGCTGCTGGAGCCCATGCGGCCCTGGTTGCGCCAGAGGCTGGAGGGGATATTCCAGCGCTGCTGGTGGCTGGTTGAAGCCGCAGAGAGCTCCATCCTGCACGACCTGTGTGTCAATGGGCTGAATGCCAAGGTGTTGGTCCAGGGGCTGCAGCCTGTCCTCGGGGAACACACAGCTCCACTGGTGCACGGCATCATCAGCATCCTTGTGGACCAGAGCAGTGAGGAGGCCCAGAGGCTGCTGCACTCTGGTGCGATCAGGGAGAACCGCCCTGTCGCCACTTTCAGCTCCAGCTCCTGCTCCAACTCCAGCAGCTCCCAGACCAGCAGCTCCTGGATGGGGGCTCCTGCGTATTGCCTGAAAGTCTATGATATGGAGGAAGAATCTGGCACACTGGACACTGCTTTCCCCAGGGGCCCCAGCCACTCCTTACCTGTCCCCATGGAGTGGCACCAGCCCCAAGAAGAGCCATGGCATGAGGTGATGAGAGTGGCAGGTCCCTCTGCCCAGGGCAGCAGCTTCAGCCCCTCCACCCCTGTCCTGGGCTGGGACCAATTGCCATGGGGACCCTTGCAGCCTATTAAGAGAAGGGTCCCCAGCCCCCAAGACTCTCCCCAGCCCTGCAAGAGGCCAAACCTCTGGCAACTCTAAAAGGGCCCTTGCAACTCTTCACTGAAGGAAAAGGAAATAAATTGTTATTTACCTCACACAATTGTTAGGTGCTTCTTTCTCTTCCTTCTAACGCTTTTACCTTCTCCTGCCTAAATATGGGTGGCACTAGTGCTGGGAGGCAAAGCCTTGGGCTCACAGAGTCTCCAGTCCATGTTGACACCAGCTCTTCCCACAGGAAATCTTGCTGCAGCTGCACACTCACAGAACAGCAGATGCCAAAGGCAGAGTGGGCAGCAGAGGAAGCTGCTCTTGATGCAGGACCATGCCCTCAGCCTGCCTTCTGTGCTCCTCTCTGTCCAGCCAGTGGCACCTCTAGTCTGCTCTGGTTTCTCTGGTCTTCATGAGGCTAACTGGGGCAACCTGCAGAGAGTAAACTTTTTTGGCAGACAAGCAAGGTCTAGTGCAAATTTGATCCTGAATCACAGTTATATCTCTATGTACCAATCAAATAAAATTGTTTCAGTACAGATTTATTGTTATTAATAATATTACTGAAGGATAAAGTGATAAGTTTGTCTTTAACCATTATTAAATCTTGCAAAAAAATTATAAAGCAATAGTCTTCATTTCCTATTAATAGAAAGATGGAGTTGCCCAGTTTGAGGGAATTTACTGAAATTATATTTCAAGTATCTATCTATCTACACTATCCCAGGAGAGTAAAATAAAAATGACTTGTTAAAAAAGAAACCAATATAATAGTGCTGAACAGTAACTATATCTCATGGGTAACACATGACTGAGATTAATGGGGACCGAGAGATTTAACAACAGAGGGATCTATTTTTTTCAGTTTATAAGAGAAGAAAGTTTAGATGCCACATAGCCTTTGAATGAGAAATACAAAAATCACCTTTTAAGAAAGGAGGAAAAATAGTTATTTTTCAGATCTTATTATTTTAAAATGCTTTAAAATAAAAGTAAAAGAAGAGCAGAAACTGTTTTAATTCAGTAAAGAAAAATCAATCAGGAGATGGATAATGGACAACTTTTATTGACAAATACTATTTTTTTTTCTTTTTTCACTTCTTTTTATCTGCACAGCAGACCCACATCATTTTTGTGCTGAGGACCCCAGAGCTGGATGCACACCTCCTCTGACTCATGGGACAGCCTTCTTTTCATTCAGTCCAGGATATAATTGGCTTGCCAGTTTTCCTGCACGTCGTACCTCTAACTGGAGAAGGACTGAGAGTATGCTCTGCCTTCCTAATGGCTTTAGAAACCAACTTTCAACCTGGCTAACAGATGTAAATGTCAAACACAAATAAACCAGAAGGAAGCCCTACAAAATAAATAATAATATTAAAAGGGAAATGCCTGGGAGAGATAAACAGACACAAGAATGGCTGGAAGAGTGACGTACAACTGACCCTGGTGATACAGAAGTATCTGTACAGATTGACCCTGAAGTACAGATGGGCTCTTCAACCACAGTGATAACTCTGCACAGTATCAGGGACAGGTTTAGTTGGGGTTAATTTTAAACAACTGTCAAAGTCAGATGCTGTAAGTAAGTGATAGGCTTTCAAATACAAAGCCTTTAAGAGTAGGCTGGAAGTTTGGAAGTTCTGCTAAGCCTCCAGCTCTAGATTTCAGATTTTCTTTCTCTGTATGGATCTTAGAAATGTTGTGGAAATATTATCAGTTCTCTTTCCAATGTCTTCCAGTGGGTTTCGGAGTCCAGAGCATGTTCTGATTGCCCTGGAGGGTCTGGGACCCCGGCAAAGGGGTCTGGGACCTGAGTAGGAGGTTTGGAACTTGTACAGAAGGGTTTGGAGTCTTTACAGGGGGTTTGGAAAATTTGGCACAGAGTCCAGGAGGAATGACAAGTCTCAAGAGTATGAAATGAGTAGTAGTTAATAACAGGGTGAAAAAGTAGAATTTGGGGTTTCTTAGAATGGAGGCTGGAGAGCCAAGAAGGAGGAATCAGGGCATGGACCTGTTCTTCTTCCTTCATGTTTCTTCTTATTCTTGCCCTCCATCTTCTGCAGTGCTAGGTCACAAGGGATTGGTTTAGAGTAGAGATGACTTGGCTGGCATAGGTGATAGGTATTGGTAATTAATTGAAAACAGAGAATACATTATGGACCATGGTTGGGTCAGAGGAATGGTACAAAAGGACTGAGACAGCCCGAACAGGGGGAGTCACCACGAGTTCTCTGCCACAGCAGGAAGCTTGGCAGAGCACAGAAAGAACTGAGATAAGAAAGAATAAACAACCTTGGAAAATGAGAACAGGTGACTCCTGACTCTTCTTCTACTTCTGGCATGAGATGTTTCAGAGGGCAAACACTTTATCACCGAATCTCAGGGACAAGAACCTGAGAAGTGGGTACCATTCTTTAAATCTCATTGGCCTTGGCTTGGTTTCTAGATTCTACTTAAGAAAGCCTTTAGGTATGTTAGAGGCTCAGGAAGCTGCCAAAGAAGGCTTTGGGCAAAGTTCTTTCTTTGTTATTCAGTTAGTCACTCACACATTCAGTTAGTGTGAGTGAATATTGCTCCACCTGGACAGATTCTAAGCAAGGTTGCTTTGATCCCAGCTCCAATCATGGAAACAGCTGGATGAGTATATTAATGTTTGGCTTAGTGCTTTCTTTCACCTTCTCTTCCATGTTCAGATCAGCAGTGTTAGATATGTTATTTTCTTAAAGTCGATTGCATCTCTCAGGAAATACCTAGGTTGTTATATGCTCCATGGTATAACATTTTAAATACTTATATAATGAAGTGCCCTGAGATGTTTTCTTTGTGCCCCTCTGAGCACAGATACACTGGACTACCTGTGAACTGGTCTTGATGAATGGGCATCAGATATTGCTCTTAGAGTCTATTTTTCCAAATGGATTAATCCTTAGCTCACATTATTAACATTTTTGCCCCAGCAGACATTGTCATCTGTCCTTTATATATGGCTGCCACTGCTAAGCACCTCAATATTACTATTAACAGTGAAAATGAAAGGGCCAAACTGGAAAAAAACTAGCCAGCAATGAGGTTTCAACCAAATCTAAGTTTCTTAGGAGATTTCCATTTCCTTTATATTTTTTCATTTGTTCTAAAAAACTAGAAATAAAACACCCCCCCTAAAACTAGGCATGAAATCTCATTGCTAGAATCTGCCTTTTCCCAACTTCTAAGACATAAAGCAGTCATCTCAGAGCCTCAGAGAATTGTGACAGCTCTTTATCTTTTCCCACTTTTTTCCTTCTTCAGAGATGTCCTTTTGGTGGTTTGATTAATCTGGAATATGTAATACCTTTTCTACCCAAGTATCAATGAGGTATAACAGAGTTTTAATGAAAGGCTTTTAAATATGTCACAGAATCATATGATAATTTGGATAGAACTTCTGGACATTTGTAATTCAGATGCACTCCTTTGTTCTGCACATTGGCTGAGTATTGCAAGAACAACCTCTCTCCAAATTAGTTGATACCCTGGACTTGCAGGAAAGAAGGACAGAGAGAGAGATAAGAGTTTTATTAACAGGATACAGATATTTGGACATTTCCAGTGGTTCTAGGGACTGGAGAAACTAGTTTAAGACAATTGAGTTATGAGAGGAAACCAGTATCTCAGAGTTACAAATCAGCAGTAGTTATTTTCTATTTAAAATCAGTGATGAGGTAGGTGTCTGGGATAGAAACAGATAGCATTAATCTAAATCCAATATTCAGCAATGGATATTTGTTGAATGAAATCAGAAACTCATAATTGATACAATGGGCTTTTTGTGTTTTTTGGTGTAACATGTTCCCTATTTTCTCTAAAAAAATGAACAAAAACATGCACATATACACAAAAAACTCACAGCGAGTATAGAGCTGAAGGTTGAACTTTGATTTTAGAATATCTGTGTGATTTCACCTCCCTAGATATGTTTAAATTAAATAAAATCAGTTGCACACAAAAGAAGGAACTCAAGGGAAGGAAAATGCACATTTTTAAAGGGAACTTTAGTTTAAACAAATATTCAACACCAACATTGAAAAAGTTAAAATTAAAAATTAAAAAGCTGCATTGATTTTGGATTTTTTTTTCTTCTTTTCTTTTCTGCAGAGTACTGACTATATAATATATTTATTTGTCTGCTATTTCTCCCAAATTCAATTATAATTTTAAATTAATTGTCGTATTTACTGAACACCACTGGAGTTGTTTTTATAAAATTTCAGTCAAACTGATAAGTTTAAATTCATATTCTTCTTGCAGTGAAGCATGTAAGGTCTTAAAACACAATTAACTTTGAAATACTTGGAAAACCTTAATCAGCTTCTTAATGAGATAACAGCAATTTAACTCCCTTTCACAAGAGAGATTTAACATTTTAATTCCTCATCAAGAATTTTACAAAACTGATCACAATTATCCTGTGATATTCAAAACAATTCTGTGGTATTTTCTATGCAACTAATAACTGACTCCTTTTAACATTTTGTTTTTCAAAGGTATTGTTCCAAAACAACTAGCCAACCAAAGAAAAAAGAAATGGAAAACCCTGACAGAAAGCATTGAACTTCCCCCTTAAAAGAAAAAAAGGGGAACTGTGCTCTTTCAGAACTGACATAGAGCTATCACAAAAGAACTAAAATATTCCTTGTGAAGTACTTCTATTCCTTGTAGAAATAGATGGGTAAAATTCAAAGACAATTTTAAATTTATTTTTTAAAATTTAAATTTAAATTTCATTTTTAATTTTAAAATTTTAGCTTAATATTCAGTGTTAACTTTTGATAGGTTTGTCTGAACTGCACAAGTAAATAAGTTAAGAGAGAGAGAAAAAAATAATAACAGTGCTAAGCATGATACAGTTCCAGAAGAGGAGGTGGCATTATCTGTGATGAGAGCAGGAGCATTTTGAGGACACATATTTCTCTAATGAAAAATCTTACTCTGAATAGTTGTTAATACTTAAGGAAAGAGGGGCTCTGTTCCCCAGATTCCTCTTTCTCCCAGAAGAATATTTAGCTTCTCTCTGACACACCACTTAATGCTAAACCAGGTTTCTATTTATTACTATATAAGCCCAGGTACTTCACTTTGCTCACTGTCACAAGCACTGAGAGTATAAAATTAAATGCATTGAAAATCTCATATAGTCAATATTTTAGAATGGCTAAAGTACAGTTCTTCCCAAGTGCTTTTCCATAAAATTTGCCTTTTATTTTTTCCTTTTTCAATTGTTTTAAGCTATAACAGTGATAATGTCAGCTACACAAGTTATCTCCCAAATTTCAGTTATCCTACTACTATCCTACTATCCTACTATCCTATCCTATAATTCCTTATAGGAATTATAAAATTGCTTATATTATCATAGTCTGTTGGTTTTCCGCCTGTTGATTTTGAAGTTATGGTTGGCTACTGTTTTTCTCCATCGCTCTGGATGGAGAATAGAGCATAGAAACACAGATCCAACTACTTGAGAAGGATGCAGTGTTTTAAGAGCAGCCCTTTATTTTTCAAGATGAGGTCACATATACACACAAATCCAGCCATTTGCAGGTGGATTTTACTTTATCAAACTCATTTTTACTTGGTGAATTTGGTTTGTTCTGCTTAACCATACCACAGTCAGCAGTAAGCTGCTTAAAGTAATCTCTCCTCAGCCACAGTTATCATTTATGATAAAGCCCAAATTCTTTCTAGTGGAGATAATTTTCTGAGATGACCTCTGCAGTTAATGGCAATTCAGAGCTGGATTCCTAAAGTGACTAAAAATATCTATTTCTCTTTACAGGCTGCATTGAATTTCTAAATAAAAAACAGCAAATAATCATAAAAACAATAGAAAAAATCAGCTGCTTTGGTCTA
The DNA here is from genome assembly GCA_013400215.1 of Cisticola juncidis. Classification (NCBI taxonomy): domain Eukaryota; kingdom Metazoa; phylum Chordata; class Aves; order Passeriformes; family Cisticolidae; genus Cisticola; species Cisticola juncidis. The sequence continues at coordinate 45,024 of VXBR01004636.1, read as the reverse complement.
GTCACCTTGATTTGGTTCCACAGTCAGACCTTTCACCCATTCTGTACCTTTACAAAGTATGAAGTTTGTTCTTTTCAGGCTGAAGTTGGGGGTGAGAGTTTCAAAACTGCTTCTACATCTTGTAGCTGAAATCCCATCCACTCCAGGGAAGTTGTAGTCAGACCTCCTTTGCTGGACCCTTTGGAAGGAGGAGAGTATATATTTTTTCTCAAAACAGCAGAATTCACATCTCTGTAGTTTCATCATGACTCTTACTGATCCACTCTTTTTCCTAAGTACTCCAAGACCACTGTATTAAATATTGTTTTAATACATTGTGATTTTAAAGATATATTCTTTCAGAAAGTCTATACAAAAGCTTTTGAACTTCTCCTCACTCTGAGTTTCAGGCACATCAGCCCCTTAAATTCTGAGATAGCACAAAAGATTTCCATTTCATCTCTTGCTACAATTTCACCAAGTCTTCCTGAGGGAAGATAATAGAAAGTCTTTAATATTCTCATTGAAATATTTAGCTTGCAAATCACGTCTCTTTTCCAATGAATAGTTTTGAAAACTACCTCTCAAGACGAATCTTTTTCCAAGCAGATAGTCTGTCAAAAACCATGTATAATCAAGAAACAAGACAGCGTTTGCATTCTCACAAATTAGTTTTTCCTCCTAACACCTCTGAAAACCTGTATTTTTTTCTGATTTTATTTGTTCTTTAGAATCTGTGAGCAGAAGACGGGAATATTTTTGCCATAGCAATGTGCTGTTGATTAGGCACACTCTTGTCCTTACCGTAAAGCAGAGACACTGAACTATTAGAAAAGTTAGAGATTTTGTGGGAGGAGATAAGAGACACAAAATCTGTTTTATTATTTAAGTTCTCCTGAATAATTATGCAAATTTGCAAAAAGCACGTAGATGTAGCACTAGAACAAGGCTATTACACACACCTAGCATCCCCAAATCTTTATTTCATCGTTTTCATACAGTTTTAAAATAAGAGACAAATCAAAGATTTGTCTAACTAGTAAGGGAAAAGAATGGGGTTTGATATGTGGGGATCCCTGCAGTCCCAGAAGGAATGTTGAGACCAATTTATTTGGTTTCGTTCCTTAACAGTAAAAAATAAAAAAAAAAGTCTCAAATATACAGACACACATGTTAAAGCAGTTCATTATAATCAGAAAAAATTGCATATGACATTTACATTGCCATTTCTGTAGATACTTCAGGCACAATTTTGTACATATGTACTGTAGTTCTTGTGAGTTATACTTTCTACAAATTAAAAATTATACTAATATATGAGGTAAAAGCATAGCTAGTTGGTCCAGCTAGTTGGCTGGACCCCATGCATTTATATTAACACCCTCATTCCAAGATATAAGATAAAAGTTACTAAAATTAAACCAGCCAGCTGATGGTCACAACTGCCATGCTGTGATTTGAAAGTCATGGATGTAGCCACGTGAAATGGAAAGCTACTAGAGAACAAAAACATTTGAATTGCCAAGATTTACTGTTCTATCAAGTTTGGGGGGTAAACAAACAAACAAACAAACACACAAACACACAAAACCAAAAAACACAAACAAACAAACAAAACCACACCCCACCACACCCCACCACAGCACCAGGACCAGTCAGCCTGATTTCTTACAAGAAACAAGATGATAAAAGAATTCAACAAAATTAGCATGCAAACACAGATAGATTGCTGGAAATGCCACCAGCCTTTCTTGCACCAGACCACATGTGCAGGAAGATGAGCAATTAATCAGTGGCCTCACTTCAGATTTCCCAGCAGAGCACAGTCATTCCAGAGAAATTCGTCTTTCCCTACATAAGAAGTATCCATTTTGTTCAATGGCTGCAACAAAAAATTCTCTGAAGGAATACTCTAAAAAAAGTATTTCTTTTCATCCAATACCAGAGAAAATTCAGCATCAACAACCATATTACATAATAATTTAAAGCAACATAAATTGGCAGGGAAGGGTACAAAATGCAGTCTTTATATCATATTCATTTGCAATAGAATTGATTCCTTTTGTGGAGGGAGTCATAACATTAGATAGATGTGGTGATGTATAATTTAGTGGTTTAAAACCTGATGGTTTGTTCCTTCCCCCCTCCACCCTCAGCTGGTGATTTTGCCTAAGTTGTATCCACCAATTAGGTTGTCAGTCTTCCCTAACACATACCCCTTATTCCTGAATGTTCTTTGTCAATCCTCCCTTGTACTAGCCCCTGCCTGGACCCCTCCTTTGGAAATCTCCTATTTTTTGAGGCTTCATTGGTCTGTTTATATTAATCTCTTCCTAATAGCCTCTCCACTGGTTTGTGCTCTGTAAACTCCACCTTGTGTCCCTCCCCAAGTCTTCCCCCTATTGGTCCCTGTACCCTAAAATCTCACCCTCATTCTGTCCCTTAAAATGTACTGCAATGCCTTTGTTCTTGTCCTCGTCTCTGCTTTTTGTTTGAGCCATGTTACGATATGTTGCTCTAATAAAAAATTCCTCTGACTTGCATGCAGGCCCACTTTGCTCCTTTCTACACTGATCCTGCAGCAACTTCTTGGGACTCTGAGAACTCCAAGCCATATTGCCAGGCAGATTGCGACAATGATTTCTGGTGAAAATATATATATAAAGTTTACTTAATTTGTTATTTTTAATCATCTCAATGCATTTGCTGAGCTAGGTGAGAATGCAAAGTGATAGTAAGAATGGTTTTACATTGGTCCCATTTGATGTTAAATGCTTAAGGTTGGCTGTCAAAGTACCATTTATGAAACATTACCAATGCTATGGTTGGATTATTAAATCAAAAAAGCAGAAAGGCTCAAATATTATTTACTGCAAAGAGAGGGATTTCAAAGCTTCACAGAGGCACAGCAACATGTTTTTCACTCCTTTATTTAGAAGCGTTCACTAGCATAATACATGATAAAATCTAGGATTTGTACAATACAATTTATCTATAACCATCTGAACTCTAGAGGTGTGAAGGAGACCTTCTTTAAAGGGTAGCAAGGTTTAAAGTTTTTTTTCCAAACAATAACTTCCAAAAAAATACAAATTTAGGTTTCTTGTCTCTAAACATAATATAGTGATGGTATCCAACTGCTTCCATAGATTTTGAGGTCAGGTAGAAGTTCTCTTGAGGTGTCTTTAGGGAAGATGCCAGTTAAGCATAATATTTAAAACATTATCATTTACAGTCTATATTTCTATTGCAGTTTTGCTTATAATTTGCAAGTTTTTTAGACACATTTTTCTCTTTCCCTTGTTTTCCTAGAACCATTTCCATTTTTAAGCATGCCTATTGAATTTAGATTACATCATTCACCAAATGATGTAATCTAAATTAACCTACCAAATAATTTACCTACCAAATTTCTGATTTGGCAGGTCCACATAATATTGGATAAAAAAACAAGGGGGCTATTAAAACAGTTTTATAACCTTTTTATATGAGCAAAAATGATGATCAGTGCCCAGTAAATAGTATCACTAGTTATAGCATATATATTTAGATCATTACCTGGATGATGAAATACCTCCACTTTAATCAAATATCTCAAAAAGCAGAACATTTTCTAGTTGGGGAAAGAAAGACTATGATGGGAAAAGAGAACAAGGAGAAATAAATTATATGAACTTACTAAAACATAAAAGCATTGTTTCCCAAGTTTTTCCCATCAGACCTATCTTTAAAGAAAAGAAATCCTGAGTGTTTTAAAAAGTCTGAGTTCCTGTGCTCATGTCACAGATCATAGTTCAGGCAGCATAAAGCATTATTATTCCAGAATATTTGTTTACTTTTCTCTCCAGTTCCAAGAAGAATTGATAGACATTGAAAAGACATACCAACAGTGATTTTTATACCGAGGATAAGTATCATTATGTATAACTTTGTGAGACATCTTTCATGTATACTTTTAAAAAAATTGTAAACTAGAACTGAACATCTAAGGCATTCAAAAACATTATGCAAGGTGAGATCTTTTCCACAAAGAAAAAACTGTGTCCATATGATATGTATGGATCACTTTAATAGAGTTAACACATCAAATACCTAGATTTAACAGTAAATGTGAGCCTGAATCTTAATTACTTAATGTCTCAAATATTGCAACATCAGTGTGCAATAATCTGAGACAAAGCCAGTTATATTGCAAACCTGTAAGTCAAATTATTTAAAAAAAATTAATTGATGGGGATTTGTGTTGATGTGGAAGCTGTAGCTATATCATCATATATCATATCATCCATTTCTATAGAGCACAGTTTCATTTCAAACCTTGTTAATTATAGAAATTTATTTAAATAAGTTTCTTGCAGCAATGAGCAATGATAATATCATTTCATACACAATCTTTATATATTTGTCGCTGATCTTAAAGCTGTTTAAATAAACAATAAGGTATTTTAATTTTCCCAAGAGTTTCAAAATGTCGAACAAATGCAATGCATAATAATATTATTATACGTCACAGTCTTTTTCAGGAGTACTCCTTGCAATGATGTAAAATGCTGTTGTGTTTTGCAGGTAAGGCCCTTTACTAGAATATAAATTGAGAGTAATACATTATTTCTTGAAGACTGGCCAAATAACTCATTCTTAGGAATACCACCTATCTTAAGGGTCATTTAAATATCTCCTACCATGTTGCATTCCTGCAAGCTCCTTCATTTAGAGAGATTTGAATTTACTAAGTGAAAAATGTGAAAAGAGAACATCAGGATATTGTCAGCATCCTACTCTCTTCAGGAAGAAAAACATCAGTGGACTATCTTACATTCCCTTTTTTTTTCCTCTGGAAGCAAAATCAAGATTTAAAGTTTCTTGCTACTTATGTACTTATGTTAGAAGTACCCCCTTTCTCTTTCTTGAGACAGTATAAAGCCACTTTTTTTGAAATGGGAAAGGTTAAGTCTGCATAACAAATCACTTAATTGGAGTCATGTAATTAGCTTTGCCTTGAGAGAACCCTGTAAAAGCAGCATGTTCTCAGTAATTAGCCACCATAATAGTAAGAAGAGAATAAAAGACAAAAAATCACTAAAATCTTGGTAAACCAATGCAATCTACTTCCCTTCTTCTAGTCAAGTTAATAAATGCCAGAATAGTATGGATTTATTACTTCAAGATAGATTTCCTATTCTATCAGTAAAGAAATAGAGCAGCCAACTCTAAAGACAGAGGAAGAGGCAAAAAATAAGTTCCTTCTTGATTTTTTCAGTAATATCATGTAGATATTTGTAGAGAAGCAGTCACTTCCATTTAAGGTTTCTCTCTGCTTGATCTTTCTTTTTTCCATTTGCAACTTATTTCTGTAAAACAATTCCAGTACTCTTACAGCTTGTTAGGGCACACATCACCTTTTTGTATGAGGTACAGATTCTTTGATATGGGTTTTCTTGGATGTAAATTCTACACTGTGACTTCATTACAGGCTGCATATAATTCCTTCAGCACCCCATATGTTCATTCTTTTTAATGTCATCCTGTTCTTTTTCTTCACAGTTTCAATAAGTTTGTGATGCCAACAACATAAACTAAATCCTAATTTATATGCCCTCTTGATAAGCATCCTAACTAGAAATTAATCTTCTGAGTCAAAACACTGATCAAATATTCATATGTGCATAGGTAGGTGTGTATAATGAACCTACACATAGCTGTAAAAATTACTTGTAAGAGAGCAAAAGGCATTAGAAAAAATACAATATCCCTCTGTTCTATATGCACTGAGGGAGGAGAGTAGGAAAGAAAGACTGTTAACAGATTCTACAAGATTTAGCCAAAGGTAGAAAACATCACAGCATTTAGTTTGGTTGTCCATATGGCAAGAAAATGAGGCTGTAATGATTAGTCTCCATCACAGCTGGATCCACACCTGAAGATTTCTCTGAAAAAAAATCAAAACCAGAAACAAACACAATAAGAGTTTTCTTCCTTTTAGTTAAACAATCACACATCAATATTTTCTCTCTTCTGAGGCATAATATGAATCAATTCACTTTCCACTTTATCAGGAATTTATGAATTTAACTCTTCTAGGCATTTTGGATGGCTAGGTAAAATTTTCTATCTTAATATCCAAACATTTTTAAGCGTTGGTGTCTGCTCAAATAATTAATCTTTTCCAGTCATGAAGTGGAAGAAAATGATGTGGTGATGGACTGGTTCAAGACATACCATCAGTATCCTGGGCTGTAACCTAAAGATTGAAGAGAGCAACTCTTTAAACGCACTTATTCTCAAGCCTTATGCATTCTCTCCAGCTGTTATGTACTCCCATTTACCAATTATAGGAAATCATTATAATAATTGTACCCAACTGCTAGTTAGACTCAGATATAAAATACTGACATAGTAGACATAATAGACTATTAAAATTCATAGAATTGGCAAGATATTAAATTAGTAGCATTTCCACTCTCATTCACAATGCTGCAATAGAAGTTAAAACTCATTCTTTGAAGGAATTTTAATTGTTAAATCCAGTTTTATTGATACCACTCTCTCAGCATGTTTTTTTTTTTTTTATTTCAGATATGGATTTCACTGTGAATTATATGATGCAAGAAGGGAACAAATCCACCACCTCTACAGCTATAAATTGACAAATCAACATTCAGTAGACTAAGGGAGAAATGAAAACAGAACGTGTAATAATCTTGTCAGACAACTGAGGTGTTAAATTAAGATAATTTTTCATATTGATTTTCATTCTTCCTTCCCCCATTTTGACTGCATCAAATTCAGAGAGCACTGTTTTTTTCCCTCAGCTTCAACAAGAGCTGAGAGATATGAAAATTCACCAAAACCAAGGGATACACAAATTGACCAGTGCCTGGGAGATTAACACACATTAGTCTGTGCTCTTTGTGTATCCCAGGCAAAAGAGACACGTAAAAAGGCCAGCTCAGAGAACAAGAAGTTATAAACTGAATGAGCGAGGAGCATAAGAATTACATTGTCTCAGTGGAATACCAATAAACTTTTGAGACAGCATAAGCTTGTGGCTTTCCAGAGCATCATTCCATTCTGGGCTCATAAAGACCTTGAAATATAACACTGCTGAGGCCATTTTCCAGTCCTTTCCCCATGTGATATGATGCAATCGAAAGAAAAGAGGCATAACACATTGCTTCAATAAAGCTATCAGGTTTCATTCAATATTTACGGGTTTGCGTTGCATGCACAGGGATAATGTGGAATGAGCTATGCAGAAATCAAAGCCTTTTTTGGCCTCAGAGCCCTATAGTCCCTATAAAGCATATGAAACAAAAGAAAGCATTTCTAAACAATCTTTATATCATCCTAGTAAGCAGATTTTAAAAAATAGTGACATGGAAAAAGAAAGAGCTTTGGAGAAAATATATGTTGACATTTTCATGGAATGAAATTTTACTTAAAATTCATCTCACAGATATTTCCCAAAGCAAAATGCTAGAATAGGCCAGTTCTATGTTTGAAGAATATCTTCCATACCTCACTATATTGACTTACACATAAGGACAGAGTCCTTTAAAATTCCTCCAAAAATAGTGAAAAATGACATTCTTTCTTTGACATTTGTAATACCAGGCAACTCCACAGTACTTTACTGACAGACATAAAATAAAATGGAGGATGCCTGCCAGTTGATACATGAATGTTTCTAATGACATCACATCTGTCTAGCTGGTCAAATGAGACTGCACAAAAGGAAAATAATATCAGGAGGACTCTAGCACCATGACAAGTATTGATATGCCTATTCCAAAGGCTTCCCGTTATCCTAATAGTCTGTGAAGACATTTGTTACCAGTGATTCTCTGCCAGCAGGCTTTCTGTCTGTTTAACACACACTAACAATTAATGAGTTTCTCAGTACAGTGTTCCAGTGAATCCATCTAGGAACAGCCCACATCTACAGTGAGACTAACATCTGAGACAGAGATGACTCTGGCTGCAAGGATCAGAAGAAAAGGTATATGTGTCAAACCAGAAAAGTCTTGAAAAGAGCTTCAAAGCAGAGGCAAATACTCCAAGATTAGATATCTCCAAAGAAGGGGAAGTAGGTTAATGAAAGGGCAATAGAGCTGTGACAGAACAAATTCCTGACCCATGCCATGGTAGGTCAGCCAAATGCCTGAGGAATCTCTCTGTCTACACCTATTTAAAGACCACTCTCAGAGCTAAAAAAGAATCTGGCTGTAAGGAGAAGACCTAAAATCATGAGAAGTTTAGTTATGTGATTGATGTAATGCACTCCCATTTCCTTGGGCAATCCATGTCTACAGTGCTGGAGTAACCATTATTAAGTCAAACAAAAATTACTTCCATGAGCCTAATTCCAGGAGATATTGTTATCTCTCTTTCTCTACTCACACTTAGCGCAACAGAAAGACAAGCCCCAGTCAAAAATCCTATACATAACTGGGTTTGCCATTTACACTTCCTGTGCATTACACACCTTGTGATGCATCTGTCACTACTTTATTTTTTAAAGTGGAAAGTTCTTTGCTGTGTGTTCAGTTTTGTATCCTACTACATCTTCAGTGAGTCTCTAGAAAGCACTCACAGACACTGGAAATGAACCATTCTTCAGTCTCTGAGACAATGTAGGAAGATGAAAAAACATCCTCTGTACTCTGTTGTCAATAATCTGATCATCAGAGACAAGACCACACCACATTTGATAGCCAGTTAAGCAGTCAAAGTCATTGAAAATGCTATGAGGAAACATTGTAGGCACAGTGTCCTCTCCTGTGGAAATGAAATTTCCTGAAACAAAGTCTATGCATGCAGTGTAGCATTCTGACAACTTAAGTGCACTGCATGCAACATTCATAATAAAATAGCAGAAATTATGTGGGCAGGAAAGCCAGGAGCCTTGTTTTAGCTGACATGAACTATGACAAGTCAGGATGAAGATTGACAATCCCAGGTAAGACTCAGGGCCAGAGAGAGTGACCAGGGTCAGGCACAGACCAGTTAAAAGGCAGTAAAAGGTGAAGCCACCAGATCTGGGTCAGGATGAGAACTTACTCCCCACACATCTATTTACATAGCTGTGGTATAGCACAGGCAGGGATCTGCCTCAGATTAAGAAAGCCTTCCAGGTCTAGCATTCCTTAGGCATAAAAATCAACTCAGGAAAGAAAGTTCAGGGGTTTTTGCACAGACTAAAAAAAAATAAACATTCCTTACTTAAAATCTCAGTAATAAAGTTACTTTTGTGTACATTTTCTAAAATAAAAAATTATTCCAAATATAGGCAAAATTTTAGGAGACAGTGAACTTCACAGTCTTAGCTTAAGGAACTGCAGCAAAAGAAAAGTTATCTTCATCTCCATATGTTCTGAAGAAAGACAATACTCCCACAGAGATACTCCCACAGCTTATCCGGTCTCAACTAGGCTCTAATGGATGTTCATGGGACGTTGTAATAACTGGGAAGAAGTGGAGATGTTGCTTGCAGTTGAAGGGTTGGAGCCCAAAGGAACTTGGCAAACCAAATCCCTGTCTACTTACATCAAGAATTTCTGCACCTCATCCTTATTGGTTCACAACTATAGCTCCATTCCTGCTACCTCCCAGCTACCAGTAATTTATGTGGATGCAGTAAACAGCAATGGCATAGGACTGCTTGGAAATTCTGCCAACTCTATTACTTGCACTCTCATTGCTGAAAGCAGTTATAAAAAAATAGGCTCTGATTCTGAAGCACTCCAATGCTTCATATTTTGCAAATGGATCTAAAGGAGAAGGGAACTATGCAAATTAATTTTTATCTCTGGAGTTGAAATTAAATTTTTACAATTAGACAAAGTTGCCAACTAAGGACACTCTTCATTATCAAAAAACCACTAAATGTGATCCTTACTATGTTGAAATATCTTTTTAATTTAGCTTTGGATACATTGTGAAGAATGATCCACTGAATTAATACCAAGATCTGGCTGTTTACTTGCAATTGATTTCTACCCTGATAAATGCCTCTGTACTTTAGTGGTTTGTAGCAAAAAATCATTTCTAGCATTCACTTTTTTTTTTTTACAGTGGTCTATTCAAGAATCATCTATGCCTGGTTGTACTTTTGTGAGTATATTCAAACAAGTTTTATGCTGAGTTTTCAAAACGTGTTTTTACTGATGAAGATACAACACCCCCATGTGATGGCAATGAGCAGCTTTTTCACAGCAACCAAAGCCCTGACAACTAAACAGCAAGAGAAGCTTTTTAAGACCTTCCATGTGTATTTCTAGAAGGTTGGGTTTAAGGCTGACATGAGAATCATAAGACTACAAGGAGAATAAACATTCCATTTCTTTACTATTAAAAGCAATGGGAAATTATTTGGGAACCACAGATTGCTATGGGAAAACGCTCAGGATATTTATTCCTCCTATCTTTGTACAAGAGACATCTGCTATTTGTGCATTGCAATTTGAAAACCTTCATATTGCTGCAGTCTGTATGGAAGAGGACCAGTCACACATCACCAGCAAGGACTGCCAAGAGCAGTCCTGTCTGAACCACACACTTGTGGACACCTGTCCCACGGGGACATGAGAATTATTGGGTTGTATCTTTTGTGGAGAGGATTCTGAGGAGCTGAGGAAAAGGGAGGTTGCTCTTCAGCTTCATGTGTAGCTCTTGCATGTGTAGTTCACCCTCAGCTGAACACACTCCTGTGACAACTTTTGCATTCACATTGAAGCACTTCCAAGTTGCTCATTTTGATTCACGGGGCTGTTAATCAACCCTAGTGTGATTTTAAACCCTGTTTTTGCTCTCCATGCAATTACAGTGGCTCATTATAATATAGAGCAGGTACTCCAGCAAGATTTTTCTGCATGAAAACTAGGAAGTCACAAAACTACATAGACACCAGCTTTCAATCTCTCAGTATTAAATTAAGAAAACATTATGTACAATCAATTTAGATTCCTTATCTTACTCAGTTTTAAGAGTGTTAAAATTCAAAATATGTTAATGCTTTAGTTTTATGAGTGTGATATATCAGCTTTTTACTCTTTTCTCATCTGCATTTTCCTATTGATCAAGAAATCTGAGCATAGAGTAGATAGATTCGTGAATGAGAGTACCACTTGCCTTGCATTTAAATTTCTTTTCTGTCTTTCTGTGCCAAGATTATATAACCCCTGAAATCAAGGTGAGCTTTATCTTTCACATATACATGGCTTCCAAGGTGTGTGCCTAATGGTCAGCTCTGTGTTCATGCAAGCAGTTTACTTTATCCAAGTAGTAATAGTAACAGCCAAATGATTAATTCCCCAAACATACTCTAGTTTAATTTTATGTTATCCCACCTAATCACAGAAAATTAGGTGAGTTAAAAATAAATTAAATTAAAAACAGTATTGAGGACCTGCTTTCTATGAAAAAATAAAATCACATCAATAACTCATGTCCTTATACATGCTTTCTGTTTCTTCATGCTCACAAGTTTAGTACATTATTTTCCTCACCCCACATAGCTGTAATATTCTCATAGTCTTTCCACAGAAGTCTTAGTCCTACTGCTAATTGTCAGTAAACCTAGATTTTACCTTCTTTCATCTTCTTTACAACATTTTATTTATCTGGTTTCCCTTACCATAGCACCAAAAAAAGAAACAACCCAAACCAACTAACAAAACCCTAACAACAGCAAAAATCTCACCAAACCAAACCCCAAAACAATGGAATATGTCATGACTTTTCCCATACACTCCACATAAAATTCAGACTGCTTCTGTCAGTCTCTTTCATTGCACAGCTCTCATTTCTTTCAGCAGCATACGTTGGTCTTGTTGTCCCCTTTTATCTCACAACAGCTTACCAAGTATATCTTTGCCCCTGCTTTCTCATTCTGCATCCTTTGAAGCATACACTCCAAACAGGACAGAGTTTGGGGAGTTATTCAGATACTCATCTGCATCATTTCAAGCTTCTGTAGGAAAGATTTTTGACTTTCAACAAAATGGAATAAAATAACAACTATTTATTATTAAATGTTTATTTCATTGTGACTAATGTGCTGATTCATCCAAAGATGTTAGAACTGCATTATTATAACCTTTGGGTGATGCCATCTGACCTCTCAGATTACATAGTCCTAGGTAATAAAGCAGATGGTACCCAGCATAGTAAATAACCTCAGTATACACAGGTAACTTTTATTTATATGACTTTTATTTCCACTTAATTTTGAGGCAGTTTGGCAGTGCCTGGTCACTAAAGGCCATGAAACTAATGTGTGGATTGAAAGATTGGCATGGAGGCAGGCCAGCAGGAAACACACATTCAATAGTCAATAAAAATAGGAGAGAGAAACCTGGAAAACCAGGAATTTGCTCTTGTGCCTCTTTGTGTAATTTATATCTGGGAAAATCTGTGACAACAGATTATTTTTCTGTGTTACATGGAAACCAGAATTATCAGATACCCAAAGTTTATATAATCACTTGGAATAAAGTTGTCAAAATGTAACATATTTAGCCAGATGTAGAGGAACAGAACTCTGTTTTCCAAGTGCTGCAGTGCTCTCAGGCAAGTGAAGACAGATGCTTTCTTATCTTGGTACGTTGCCTTATGTAGAAAGTGAATAACTATAACAGTATCAATATATCACCATCTTAAAAACACCTGAAAATCTGTGCAAGATTTAATTTTTTCCCTCATCTATCTGAAAGCCATGTCACAAACACACAAAATTATTACCTTGCCTGTTATTGGAGAAAAAATAGGTAAAAAACATTCCCAGCACTTGCATTTGTAGAGAAGGCCTCATGATCATGAAGCATTTGGTTTCTAGAGTCAGCAGGCAAATTAAATTGTTTGACTTTAATATCAATCTCATTTTCTTTTATTTTTTTAATCAGTCTAAGTTGGCAAAAGTGCTGATGGAAGCCAGACCCTGCAAGTTTCACCTCTATTAGTAAGTGCTTAGGACACTAAAAAAATGAAGCATACACTAGAAGATGTTCAATATTGTCTTAACTCAGTTTGAGGTAAGTTAACAGGAGAAAAAAACAGTTCCAAAGCCCAGGTTCTGACAAGAAGGATGCTTGTGGCTGTGCATCTGTTGGCTCTCAGCCCTGAGGATATATTTTTTTACTGTAATTCTCAGCTGCAAGGGAAACACATATTGGTAGCAGGTAAACAGCTGCTGTTTACCAGATGTTTGTTGTTCCAGAGACAAAACCCAAGCTGTATTTGGCAGCAGAGGAACTGGCTGAACTTAGAGCAGAACTTTTGATAGATAATTGTTCAAAAATTTGCAGAAACAATGAGCAGTCTATAAGAGCTTTCTGCAAGCAACATATTGAATTAAAGCAATGTGTTCTTTTGAAGGGTCTCTGCTTTCTAACCCCACCTTGACTTGAATCATACTTCCCTCTGATGCTTTCCTATTCTTTCATTTTGACTTTAACTGCATCAGAAAGTACCTTCACACTTCCCAAAAGGAAAACTCAGATCAGACCAACTTGCACCAGACTGAAAATTTAAGTTCCTACTCACGTAAGCACAGTGCTTATATGGCATCTTAAATCATCTGTTGCAATATACACATCAATATATTACAAATGTATCTGCCTAAAAATAAAAAATAAATTTAAAAAAAAAACCAAAAAACAAACAAACAAACAAACAAAAAAACCCACAAAAAAACCCAAAAAAACAAACAAAAAAAACCCCATATAGCTATGTTTCTAAAACCTTGGCCTACAAAATTTAAGAATTAGCCTCCAGAGATATGCATGCTGGAAAATGATCTCTATTTTTTTCCAAAAAAATAATTCTCACTCTCTTCATTTTGTTAAGATAAAAAAGGAAAAAATCCTTGTGTTAGTATGCAGCTGTTTTTAAAGAATCCTCTCCCTCTCTAATGACTGTATTATTACTTTTCAAATCACACAGTACAATGCAATAATTCTTAAGAAGTATGCAGCTAAAAAAACTGGAACTATTTTAAAAACTGGAAGGGAAAGGAAAAAAAGAAGTTGAGGTCATTAATAAGAATAAAAGCACTGGGACCATGATACTTGGTCTATCATTCAAAGAGAAATTACAGTAATTATGTGGGCCCAGAGGGTTTCTGCACAGTACCTTATTTACCTAGGTCAGTGGGGCTTGTCCAAGCTCCACATTCATGAGCCATTTACTACAACATTCATTACAGCATAATGACTCAGTGAGGGTGGTTAATGACTTGTTATTATTCAGCAAGACGACATTCTTGAGGCTGATGGTTATGGCAAGATAACCATCCCATCAGTGCTTCTGCTCTAGCATGCCTGAATAGAAAATGTACTTTAGAGCCTCAAATATGATGGAGAGATGGGAGACCTCATCCAAGTGTGCAGACACCTGATGGATGATATTAAGGAAGATGGAGTGAGATGTTTCTCAGTGTCATCCAGGGACAGGACTAGTGTCAATGGACACAAATGGAAGTCCAGAAAATTCTGCATAAACCATACTTCTTTCATTGAGAGAATCACTGAGTATTAAAACAGGATGCCCAAAGAAGTTGTGGTGTCTTTGCCCTTGGAGACATTAAAAAGTTGGAGACAGTTCTGATCAACCTGGTCTAACTGTATCTGAAAAGGTGGTTCACTACCTGCCAGCCCCAAGCATGCAGTGACTCCAGGAAAATTATTTACTTTCCAGTTATTGTCAAGGGGGCTGAAAAAAAAAAAAAAAATTAGAGAGAAAGGGAAAAAAAATAAAAGTAAGGGGTGGAGGGAGAAGAGGAAGGAAGTGGGGGAGGGAGAGAGGAATGTGCAGAAGGAGGGAAGGCAGCAAGGATGGGAGGAAGGATGGGAGGGAGGAAGGAAGGAAGGAAGGAAGGAAGGAATCAAATATTAGAACAGAGCAGTCACTCAGATTGGAAAACATATTTGTATGATCACCTCATAAGGATGGGCTGGTTTCTTGTCTTAGGTACTTTTTCAGCAGCTCTGTATTGAATTCTGCAAGCCATGGCTGCAGCCAAAACATTTAAAAATGAGAGAAGAAATGCCAAATTGGCTGTTGCCCTTTAATGCCTTCCCACAGATTCATGAGTCCTTCATAAGAGCATTAGAAACAGAGATCTCTTCTCCAAGGGAGCATTTGAATGTTCTTGAAGTTTTGACAAAAGATTAGCAGTTTTAGTTAGAAGCTTGTGGTTAGACTCTCTCTGAAAAAAATGGGATTGCTAAGTGAGTAAGAAGATGTGGGTTTCAAAGTCTTTTTTAAGGCTTATTCCCAAATTTTGGTAACATCCAGTCAAAACCCAGCAACTACAGGTGTTGCCTGTCATCATGCATAATTTTTGCTGGAGACAAAGTAAAAAGTTCCCCATCTGGAACACTTGGGTCAGAAAATTCTGCAGCAAAAGCAACATCAGTGCAAATTAATTGATCTTGCAGAGCTATGCATTTCATCTCTTGGTGTCTTATAAATATCACCCTTGTAATATGATTAGAACATTGGAATTCATAATCCTAACTTATTATGTTATTAAGTGAGCTGAACAAGGAATTTAGTACATCTGGTCTTATTCTGTTCTGTTCATGTTACTGAACAGAACAAACAATTTTCATTTCTTTGAAGGATTTGTGCCAGCCCAATTACTAAAGCAATCTGTTTAGCTTTTTCCAGTTGCACTAAAACTGGAGCTCTCAGATAGCTTGGGACGGGTGTTCTCCAGTTCCTCCAAAGCCAAAGTAAGATCCAGGTACTCTGTGAGGAAGTGCCAGTGATACTCTGAAGACACCGTTTCAGTTGATACAGCTGAATCAGAAAATGTGCTGGATTTAGTATATAGGACTGTCCGGGAACAGAGTTTACCTCTAATCACAGGTAAAAAGTTGAGGCCATTAAGATGTCAAGCAAGCACTACCAACTGTCATCAGTAGCCAAGCCAAACAGATAATTAGGAAAATTCAATTCATGTATGTTCAAATGCAATACAATCCCACCTCTGTGCAGTGATATTTACAGGAATGAGACTAGAGTGCTTAAATCTAGAGGCTTAAATCTATAGAGGCACTTTTCTCTTTCTACTGCAGATTAGTAAATTAACCTATATTTTAATGAGCATTCTAAGTTATCTGACTTCCCTAAAGTTCCTGATCCCAGAGTTCCTGGGCAATTTACTAATCTGGTGTTATTTATTCCCATAACGACACTGACTTCCGTGAACGTGAATAAATCCTTCTTCTTTGTAAGCAGGTATATATATTTTACAGCACTGCGTTGCTCCTGTCTGGAAATGCTATGGCTGTATGGATTTTTTGATGATTTTATCTGTTATGTGGGGTCATTGGTTAGGGACAGACAAACAATATGAACTCATTGAGGGTCATCAGCAAACAGCAATGAGTTTATTATAGTTGTCCTTTTTAAAGGGGAGTTGAATTTCCTTGATTTAAGTAAATGATTGGTTGGAATCTCTCCCTGCCCAGGTCTCTGGCCAGTGGTGTTTCTGCATCTAGGCTTGAACAGGGTTGGCTGAGGTCTCTGTTTGAGTTCAAATTTATTCTATTGTTGTTCACCCAGGGACTTGTTCTACTTTTTTTCCTGGAACAAATCAGGGTAGCTGAATTTGGTTTGTTTTATAGCCAGATTTATCTTGTCCAGCTACAGACCAGCTGTACTATGCCATTTATCCACTGCTGAAAGAATCTACTGTTAAATGTCAGTATATATGAAAACTCACCACTGTCATATCAGGACACAACCCCAGCAGAGAAAAGTGCAGTTCTTCTACACACACCGAGACAAAGGCCTGATCTCCTCAACAGCTTTCTGGAAGAATTGGTGAAGGCTTCAGGTGAATCACTGAGAAATTTTCCTGAGGGCTTAGTAGCTATGTTTGAACTGTCATGGAGTTTCAGCACTATTGCACAAATCCCTGCCTTCCTTTTCTCCTCCTTTTGCAAGTACACAATCCTACTTTCCTCCTACTTTTTTTTACTCCTTTTTTTGAAAACAGAAATCCAGGATTTGATCTTTTCTGATGGTGGTATATAACAGAGTCTCATGCTCAGGATACATTGCTTCACTGGAATTGAGAATTTTTTCTATCATAGAAATTTTAATAATTAGGTAAGAAACCAAACAAACTGATTAAAAGTCCATCAACACTGGAATTGAGATTTGTGATGTCAAATGGATTTGGCACTACATGACTGGTTTGAGAAATCTTAGGGATTTAGAAGGATAACGCAGAATGCACAAATCCTCAAAATCCAAGGTAAGGGATCCCAACCTCAATGAGTTGCTGTCCTAACCAGTGGTTTAACTCCAATGATTTAATTCCTTTTGAGAGCAAAAAGCAAGAAAATGCTTTATTTCCTGCCTGCATTTGCTAGCTTTCAATTATTATGCATGGATTTTGTAGTAACTTTTTACTACTGCAGCAGATCTGCAAATATATTCAAGCCTATTTAAAATTTTAAGCCTTTTTTTTTAACTCAGAGAAAATGAACATGTGTTCAGCTACCTGTAGTCAAAAGGATGTCTCCAAGTGTCTCATGCACAAGTATCTCCATCTTTTGTGAATTCACAGTGCTGCATATTGAAAGCAAGTAACACATAATGTTGTCAATGCACCAAAGGTCTTTGCACAGCAGAATGATTCTAGGTCCCTAACTTGACAGGGATGTCCAGTTCTCTCCGCTAACTTTTCATTTACATTGCCTTATATAATGACAGAACAAGCTGATCCAAATTTTACTTCATCTTTGTAAATGAAAATATAATAATTGGATTAATACAAAAGAGAGTAAATTTGCTGATCACAAAGCTTTTTCAGCTCAATGAAAAATTGAAACAGAAGAGCAAACAACCAGAGTTCTGAAAGCCTTTTAAACCCTCCTGAACATATTAGACACATTAGATGATGAGCATACTAACATTATCATTGTTTACATTGAAAGTAAATCAAAGAGAAGTCAAATGTATTTTAATTTGGGTCTAAATTATGTATTATTTCTACTCTGATATGTCATCTCAGACTTATCCAGAGGGCAGGTAAGAATCATGAAACTGATAGGCATTGTTACATTGTGTCCTTCCAGAAAACCAGGTTACATGCTGGACCATCAATTTTTCAGTGGATTCTCACTGTTTTCTATGTGTAGTTTGGAACTTTATTAAACTCTTAGATTAGCCTTGCCTTCATTGTCAACTTTGCCAACCAGTATCATGCAGTTTTTAAACAGTTTCCCTGTGTTGTGCAGGTTGTGGCATTTACACAATGAAACCCAGTGGAGCAGGGAAAGGTTTGGCTTCCATGTTTTTCTTCCCCATTCTCTGGGACTGCAGATACTACAGTAAAGACAGTGATAATCCCAGTTCCAAACTGCAAGCATGATGGTAGAAGATTAAATCACAGCTCAAGCACTTTAACTTGCAGAGAGAGAAACAATTTCATGGCAATGAGTTGTAACAACTCCTTCTGTAAAATGGGACAGAGTTGTAGCAAAAAGGTCCTGAGGAAACTGTCAAGCATAAGTTAATTTGAGTCACATGCCCATCAAAAAGTATCTTTTGAAAAAAAAATGGAAAGTCTGATTTCATCCCCAAAAAGCAATTTATCTTCTGTCTCCAGAGAAATGCACAAACTCAGAGAGAGAAATGTGTCGTTTATAAATGCAAAATGCTCATGACATAAGGATTTCCCTGCAGGTGTGGCTTTCAACAACACCAGAATAATTCCATTCATTTTACAACTGTGGATGGGGGGAAGCAGCCTACCCTCACAACATGTTTATTGACTAATAATGTTGAAGTAGCCAAAAGTTGAAACTATCTGAGGACAACATGCTCAGGAGCACTTCTCCCTTAGAGAAGTAAAACCCTGACTTTACATTGTAATCGTCCAGAGGCCATCACAAGGTGTTACACAGATACCTGAAAGCATCAGAAACCAATAAGTATCTCCTAAGTACATGAACAACAGAGATAATTATGGAGGATGGGTTCTTGCATATGCTTTATCTTATGATAACAGGATAGAAAAAGAGGAGCATGCAAGACAGCAGTGTCATACAGCCACCTCTCAGAGAAAGAATAATCAGCATCATAAAGTGGAGACTACAATCATCACTACGCAGAAAGGAAGCTGAGTGTTTTATTCAAATAACTCCAATAATAAATTCAAATAATGAAGCCAGGAAATCACACTATTTTTCCCTAGGTTTTGTCATGCTACAGCTGTTTTGTAACCTCACTTCCTAATTTCTGTGTTTTCACTGTAACAGCTCCTAAAGCATTTTAGACCTCAAGGTCTATAAATTAGCTCCTCAGATGAGATTTCAGAAAGCTGATTCATGCTGGAAACTGTATTTTTATTGTTTCCTACACTGCTTGAGAAGCAAAAACTATAATTACCTTTGGTAATTAGAATTGGAATATTGCAATAACTCTTCCCCCAGAACTACATTTGCTATGAAGTTATTAGTCTTTGGAGCCTATTCTTACATTAGCCAATTAATAAATTACCAACATTGTCATGGTCCATATATAGTCTTAAAAAATGAAGCCCAAGAACACCGCAGTCTTAAGGATTAATGAACAACAACCTGGGCATGAGGTTTTAATAATGGCAGACACAGCATTTGAATTTTTCATATGAATAATAATGAGTTAAGGCCCAGCTTCAGTACCCAGTGGTAATTAGGAGAAGAACCTGGTAGTAAAGCTTTATTACTTGTAGTTATATACTCTTGGGACTCTGCTTGTTCTCAAGAGAAGAGATCTTGATATGTTTTCACAGTGCCATTTTCACCACCTCATGAGTTTGCACATGAGCAGCCCAGCCTTGACTCTCATCTCTTCCAACAATATTCCCACACTACAGTGTTGAGGAAAGGCTGTCCAGAAAGCCCCTGGAAGTATCCAATCTCTGCTGGCACTGGTGATAATGAGATGGTCATACTGGGTTGCAGGAGAAACGAAGCAAAGCAAAGCCAAGGCTGAGGGGTCTCAGAAGTTTCTATGGGGATCACACAGACATGTATGCCTCAGCCATTTCAAAATTTCAACTGGGCTGGAATTTTGATTCAAAATCCCATATTTTTATAAAAATTTAGGTTTTACCAGAATTTCCAAGATTGAGAACACCCAGCTTTAGACATATCCAGTATCAGTCTCTGAACATTATCCAAACAGCCACGACACTTCCAATCTGTGACATGTCTTTCTTGTGTTTGAGCTTTCTTTTTCTGTCTTTTCCAGGGAAATTTTCTTTTTCCCCCCAGGAACCATGCTGCCACAGCCCACAGAGAACAGAAAAGGGTTTCCTATTTTTGGCTACTTACACAAGCTTTGCAATTCTTCAAAAGATAAGCAAGCAAGCAAACAAACAAACAATTAAAACAATTTTAATAAAGGGATAAAAAAGAAATAAGGATGATGAAAATACCAAGCAGTCAGTCATTGCAAGTTAAGAAGTGGACTGGGTAGCATGGATCACATATTATCACATTATGCAAGGAATCATCTATCTCTTTCCCTTTTTAGCTACACTTTGTATGAAATGTTAGAGTTCAGAGAAACTGCAAGTGATCTTCTCAAGCATCCAAACAGCAACCTACAAACTCCTGTTTGGGTTTCAAGGTGGAAATGGCATCCAGATTTTGAGAAACAGGAAAATAAATCCAAAATAATCCTATTAATTAGGCACCTTCAGCAGAAGCAATACAAATTTTATCTGTATAATTAAATCAGTTTTAATTCTTTTGTATGTTCTCAGGAAAAAGTTTGCATTAATTTAACAAAGTTGGTATAAATTACAGGAGTTGTTAAAATTAATGGGCCACTTTTTTCAGATGATCTGGTCTTAATACTAAACCCACTCTTTAAAGAAGTAAGTATAATATTAAAGGCCAAGACTTCTTACAGGAGTTGGAAAAAGTCTTTCATGAAACATGTTTTGAAAGGATTAAAACTTCACAGGAAAAAGACCCAAGTGCAAAGTCATGACAACACAATATTTCTCTTGGAAGTGCCTAAATTTGGAAATAAAACCATTAGCAAGTTCCATATTTCACTTCTATGCTTAAGAAAGGAGGCAGCATTTTTCAGATTGATACAGACTTTCTAAGCTATCTTTAGTATTTGAAAAAATGTACTAGGATATTGCCCTGGTTTTTCTGAGATTTTTCAAAGCCTTCTATTTTCTTATAAGAGTCAGTTCTTTTGGAGTCAGTTCTTTAGCTACTGTAGGATATTAAGGGTCAGTTTTTCACTTCCTCACACTTTGAAATATAAACAACCTTTCTTGTTTTTGTTCACTGTCCTTTGCTTACCTATTTCTAGCCTGAAAATAATGCTGGTTGACAGCTGCTCTGGCCAGTGGGGTGAAGGGCTAGTAACCCCAGAAGCCAATCCAAAGCCAATCCACTACCAGATCCATAAAATTATAAAAGGAAAAGAAATAAACCCTTTTTGCGTGGGAGCAGCTTTTCACTGCAGACCTCTGCCTCCATGTTGTTGGGTTTGCATTCCAGGCAAGACTAGGAAGTCAAAAGAAAACGATAATGTTTCAATCTTCTCAAATTTCTTTCTATCATTGTTTCATTTCCTTAACTGAATACTGTAGTTGTAGGATTCGGGATGGCAGAAGAACAATGACACAGACTTTCCATTCTCAGAAGAATTCTCTTTATTTTTTCACCATCCTTTTATAGACATTTCAGAGAAAAGAGAAATGATTGGACGCTCAGAACAACACCCCTCAAACACACTTGTGAGTAAGCAAAAAGTTGGAAAAACAACACCTGTGGAGACTGTTTTCTCTGCTTCAAGGGCTATTATGATTCCTCTTCACAATTTCTCAGGCCAGTTTGAGACAGCTGTGTGGCTTGACTTCACACAGACTTGGCTGCTGCCTGATCCCTTTCTCTGATCAGGTTTTCAGCATCCATAGAATACATACACTTGGATAGAAATGCACACACACATATCTGCATGTACAGTATCTCTTTTAAGAAAAGTTCTGATACTTTGATTTTTTGGGGGCTTCACTCCTGTTAGTGATACATCGCGCTAAAGTCACCCTTCAGGCAGTATATAATGTTGCCTTTTAATTAAATTTATGCTGTCCCTGCCATCACACTCCATAGATATCAGTCATAATTGATCATTACTTTTAATACAGCCTCTGGAATAAATGGACATACTGGCTTTTTGTTATTATATTGTTTGCCTCTTTAATATTATGGAAGAGACATCACCAAGAAAAAAAATTAAACTGATTTTAAAATAAATTATTGAAATATAAACTTCTGGGAAGGAAAACTTACATGTTACTTTGAAAGTGAAATTGCTTCTAACAAAAATTTTTCCACTAACTATATCACTTCATTTTTTGCCCTTAGAAATCATTGTTCCCAAAACAGCATAAAAGTCATGCTGTCTGGAAAGCACTTCCAAATTTAATAACAGTCTCAAACATGCATGTTTTTGCTAATGAAGGTTCATCCTTGAAACTCCTCCCAGTCTTTAAAAAGACCATTGTACAGATGAAACCATTACCATTTCTGAAATAAGTAGTACCAAGTCTCATTCACCTACACCACGAAATAGCCCAAGTGTTGTTATGATTTTCAGACCACACAGAGATAACAACATGACTCTTCATGATGGTAAAGATGAGGGCAAACTTTGTTTTTCTAAATTCTATTTTTATAGAGTAGTTTGATACAAAGAACATGACTGGTTCTTCAGTGTCTACACCCTTTAGTAAACATTTCTTTTGCCAGTAATTATGTTGGAAAAAACAGCACCTGTGGATGGTTTCTCACTTCCCAAGGTTTGTTGGAATTCCTCCTTAAGATTTCTCAGGCTGACATGAGAAAGTTGCTCTCCTGACTTTCCCACAGACACTGGCAGAACCTGAAGCCTAAATTCAGACCAATGTCAGGCCCACAATCTAGTACAAAAAAAACCCACAAAATATGGAGTAGAATGGGCAGTGCCCTAAGTGGTTCAAGTAAAATTTTATCTGTTTGTGTGAGAGTGATGTGAAATCAGATATCCTTTCATTGCTAGCATAGGTTTTCAAGTGATGAGCCTTAAAGGATAACCAGGAACTAAGGGATTGTAGCAGCCTCATGACTGCACAGTCCAGACTGTACATTTTTTGGTCAGATTTCTGTATATAGTTGAAGTTGATTTGAATTGAGTCCGAAAGCTTCGATTTTCCACCAACATGATACATTGTTCTGGTGGCACAGAACAAACAGCCATTTCCCGTACTCTGAGCCTCATTTGAAACTACTAATTATGTGTCTTATTAGCAAGAGAATTGCCCAAAGCTTAACACAAGACATGCTTCTTTTGCTTTCTTTAATTATTTTCTCATTCCTGTCAGACTTACTTAAAACATTCATGTTCAGAGAAAGAAATAGTCCTTTCTCCTCCACATTTAGTAGCAGAAGTTGGCTGTCAAAAGCAAGTTTTTAGTTTTACCAAGGTAGAGAGAACTACCCTAATGCAAGCTGTTGGGATTGCATGTGCTAGAAATCCCTTTTTTTTTTTTTTTTTTAATGTGTGTGTGTGTATCTAATTTTGGTTCTACTAAAAAGTTCCTGATAAGCTCCTGTTATTGGCTGGTAACAAGAGATTAAATTTTAGGTAGATGAAGATATTAGTGCTTCCAAACAGCACTGCTGTAATCAGCTTCATCATATCATGTAAGAAGCATCTTCATTTCCAGTCTACACAGTTTGGTAGCTTTAGAAAGTGATGTGCACTGTTTTAAGGACATGTAACATTACAAACAAAACAAAACACAAAAAAACACAACCAAAACCAAGTCAAAACCAAACCAATCTCCCATACAGTATCTGAGATGTAACGAACAGTTTGGGACACATGGAATTACTCCTTATTTAATACTTCAGTAAGTAGAGGTTTTCATTGTTGAGATGCTGATATTTCTGGATGCTTAAAGACTTGCTCCTTGTGGCTTTTCTCTGGAGTGCAAAAAAACAGGGATTATACTTCTATCTGATTATTTTTCTAAACCTACATGTAGGATTGACATGGGCAAAAGCTATATACAAAACCTGTGGGAATAAACTGTGGGAGTTGACAGCCTGACACTGAAAAAAACTGTCATATATAAAGGCCTTTGAGATCCTTGGCCACAAAAAAGGGGAAAAAAAGTAAAGGGAGAGAAAACAAAAATAAGAAATTCCAAAACATTTCTTATGGAGATGCTGTATCTACTGTTTAAAATTACTTTCAGCAAAGCTATTCTGTAAGAAATTCACACTCACTCTCCACTCTGGTCTTCTAAAAATTATACATTTCAGTGATGGGTAGAAGGTTATCCAAGTCTGGAGTAGAAAATCAAACTGATTATTCACACTGTAGACACCTTCCAGAGATAAGTATGGATGTTCTATTTCTTTAAATAATAGGAATTAATTATCTGTATCTTTCAGGCATTTTGGCTGTCTTATCCCAAGCTAAGGGCAAGGCAAGGAATAAGAAGGAACTACATCAAAATAAATATGTTCAAAAGACTGTGAATTCACTCTGATATTCTCCTTACATTCCTTAAACTCAAAGACAGAGTCTATGTAAAGACTCAAACTCTAGGGTCTTTTTGTATGCAAATTTTTAAGAGTACCAATATAAGACTTGCAATGAGTCAAGGCAAATCACAGCTGAAATTGTGAACAGCAGAAAGGCTGTTGCAAATCCATAGCATCTGCTTTGCTCCTCAGTTTTCAGTTCTGAATAACCTGACTTGTGGAAAGTCTTGCTTTTGCAGAAAAAATTTGCACAAACCCTCACACAGCCTAAATCCACAGACAGTGTTCTCCAGCTCAGAGCAGGGATCTGTGCTGCCCCTCCAGGCTGATTTTGGTGATTCTGGCAGAGAGCTCTGTCACTGCTTGGAGAAAAACAAATCAAAACAAAACAAAACAACACAACCTACCAACAAGTAAAAAGAGACTGCCTGAAGGCAGAGTTCTCCTCACATGTTCTGCCTGTTTACCCTTCCTGCAAACAGAAACAGGCTGGCAGGCTGGTGAAAGGTCCCTGGCCTTTCACTGTGGTTGTACTGCCACTATTAGACCACAGCCTGGAGGTAGGCTGGTGACAGCACCTCTGACCATATGAGGATATTAGAAAGACATGAAAAATGGATATGAAAGAACAAAAAGCACTAGAAGAGATTAAAATAAAGCTAATGAAGGTCAGGAGCTCCTGAGAAATATGCTTAGGACCATTAAAGGTCTAAATTCCTGCACGGAAAAATGTAAACCACTGTTCCTTAAAATACCAAACAAAAAAAGCAGTATCAGAGTCTTTGGCACCAAGCTCCTGAGATGCTACCTAGAAATAACAGGTAAAATATCTCCCTGAAAACAGGAATATCACTAGCCAGAGCATTAATTCCCCTGGGATCAATATCCCACCTGGCAGATCAAGCTCAATTGCATGAAAATTCATAAGGAACAGACATAATCCAGGGGTTTTTTGACTCCGGGGAATAAATATCCTGACCATGCATGGATCATCAGCCTAGAACAGGGATATTTTCCCATTCCTGCAAGATATCCCATTGTTTTAAAACCAGATTCAAAGCACATGAATACTGACACTCATTTTGTCCTTGTCTGCATTTATGAGAAATATATGTACATATACAAAGTTATACATAAAATTATATATATGCTTATACAGATGCAAACACATACTTGCCAGAACATACTAGACAAACCCATGTCAAAAGGTGAACCCAAATCTGTCATACGGAACTGAATTCCAGAAACGTTTGGACAATGCTCTCAGGAACAAGCTGTGTTTTTTGGGGTGCCTTGCACAGGGCCAGGAGTTGGACTTGATGATCTTGGTGGGTCCCTTCCAAGGCAGCATGATACTATGATTCATTTTGCATGCAATAGATGTATTGGGATGTAAAAATATAACCAAAAATGTGTATTCTATTTTCATCTGTTGAAACCGGTTAGGAGATATTGTTCTTTATCTCTTGTAACTCTAGCAGGGGAAGAGAGTGGATGCCTTCTGTTAATGGCACACCTGATAACACCAGATAAGGCAATGCCTTCTTATCTCTTACTCCACCCATCCTCCTCCAAGCGACATCACCTGTGAATGGGCCATTGAAGGCCTCTCACGCGATCGATAACTTTGCTTCATTCCATTGTGAGATGCTCCACCCAGTGAGAGGAGCCAAAACCTTTCTGCTGGGATAAAACCAGCAATCCCAAACACCAAGATAGCCTGTTTTTCTACTGAATTCTCGGAGGAAGACCGGACCCATCTTGCCAGCATTAGTAGTGAGTAACTGAACCCCTTTTTTCCTACAGGATCATCTCTATTTCACAGAACAACATCTGTTACTCCAGGAAGATTCATTTGGACTGCTTCCAACAACAGGGTGTCAGGTCGTATCCCTGACTCTGTCAGAGTTTTCTAGGACTTTTCTTTGTTTGCTTGTTTGGGTTTTTTTGTACTATTGAATTTGTATTTTTTAAAAATTGTTCCTTGTAAACAATGGTATTCTTATTTCCATATTTTTACCTGAAAGCTCCTAATTGCAAAATTGTAATAATTTGGAGAAAGGGGGTTTTACATTCTCCATTTCCAAGGAAACTCCAACAGAGAAGCAATTTTACCAAGGGTTTTTTGATAGCAATGTGAATTTGTGTTTTATAACAAAAACATCTCTCCTCAAATATCATAAAACAACTGCTAAAGAAACATAAGCAATTGTTTGTTTTTTCTTCAAAATTAGGAGTATTTGAAAAAGACATAGGACTTCATTTTTATTGCCCAGTTCTACAACAATTCTTTGCATTTATGTTCTTAGTCAATGGCGAAAGACCAGGCTGCAAAGAGTAAATGGTATTTTTGCCTAAAAGACTATTTCCAAGATTAAAACTGCTCATGAAGTTCAGCACTTGACAGCCTAAAGCTCAGCTTCTGAAAATGCAGAAGGAAAGAAAGAAAGAGAAAACTGTTCCAGGCATCCTTGAAAGCAGAAGGTAATACCAAGGAACAGTCATTGTGACGGACTGAAGGCTTGCAAGTGTTACAGTTATTTATAAAATTTGCTCTAAAGATCTTGTCTCTTAGTACATGTTGCTGTGCACTGGTAAAAATATCACTAAAGGAAACTGTACATGGAACAAAATTATGGACAAAGAAATAAATTTTTCAACACAACCTTTACTGAAGTCTTGCTGAAGTCAGTTTTATCACCTAAACCTGTCTAACTGCTACATTTCTTCTGCAGAAGAGTGATTTATTCTTTATGTTGTGAGAGACTTTAATATTAACAGTTACTTAAGATGCTTTAAGAGTTTTGACTAATTAGTCTTGTTGCAGGAAGTTTCAAGCATTAGAAACATGGATTTTAACTGAAAAATAACAGGCAAAAACTAAAAGGGGGAAAAAAACCTAAGCAAACAAAGTGTGCATCAAGATTCCTGAGCTGGCTTGGAAGACACCACTATGGCATCAACAGCAACTAAAGGCAGAATTAAAATCTTATAAAGAAGAAATCTTAGGAACTGAAGAAAGTAAATGCAGTTACATGCAGAAGCCATCCCTAATTAGATGAAGAATCTGGATAGGCTTTCTCTGTTGGAGATGTGTCTGAAGCCTTTTACTAATGCTGTAGGGCAAAGAAACATATTTTCATAGCTCTGTAACAGTCTTAGTCATCATCAGAAACCAGTGACTGAATTTCCACCTAATTTTGCTTATGCTGATAAATGAAAAGTAGTTGCCAACAACACGTTTTAGAATATCTTCTCTGTAAAAATCTCCCCATACTTCATGACATTAGGAACATGCTGAAAGGAACAGTTTTCACACAGAGAAAAGAGAGCTCACTAAGAAGCCTGGGGAATATCTTGGGAGGTAAATATTAAGAGCCTTTTTAAGCATCAGTAACTTAGGCTGATGATACATGGAGTTCTTAATAAAAGAATCAGAATTCACATAGGTAGAATACAGGGAAGTATATGCAAGACTGATGTAATATTTTAAAAAACAAAATAAAACAAAAAAACATGACAACAAAACAAAATAACCAACCAACAACAACAACAAAAAAATCAAAACAAAAAAACCCAAACAAACAATAAACCCAAACCAAACAAAAAACAACTCCACAAAGACCTGGTAAAAATAGTAAAACAATGGTGGTAAATGTTTCCTAAGAATAAAATTCATCTGCATCACACTGCAGAGTGCAGATAAGGTATTGAAGACATAATTCTGCCAAAATGGCTCAAACGATCATATTTCTTCATTAGAAGGTTAAGTTTTAAATTAAGTGGCAACACAACAAAACCAAACAGACATGCAATCCTACTCACAAATCTTCCAACAATGAGAAGCAGGCATCGTTAGCACAATAATTTTGTTTGGAATTACCTCCTGGCACTTTCTCATAGCCTTCAGGCAAAAGTGTAACTTGCTGAGGTGTTCCCATTGCACTGAAAATTATTTTTCTCAGTCTTTGTTGAGGCTTCTTGGCACTGTTTAAAGGAATTAAATATGCATGGGTTCATATTTGATGTAAAAAGTCAAGTTTTGGAAAAAAAAAATGTAACACCAATGGTACACATATCATCCATGAAATGCTGGTAGAGATGTTAGTCCAGTTCCTGAAATAAAAGGAAAATAAGGGCAGTGTAGTGATGTCATTGTTTCTCCTCATTTCTTAGACAAAAACTTTGTGGACATAAGAAGTAATTTTTGAACACACACATGAGAGTGTGATAAACACACACTTCCTTAATATTAATTACAGCTTGGGAAAAAAAAACAAGCAGATGATAATACTTCAGGATATAATAACTGTTGAATGGGAACATTTTACTAAAAAATACAACAACATGTTTGATCAATCACATCTACAGGAAACATTTCCCAGTGGAACAAGATGATTTTTAAGGTCTCTTCCACCTCTTATTCTATGATCTATGTTGTCTATTAACTCAGGATTAAATACAAACCTGGCAAGAATCTGCTCACAACTCCTCCAAAAATTCAAATATTGCAGGTATAAAAGTAGAAATTGAGGAGTTCTGAGTCAAAAGGTATGATATCTGTAGATCTGATATAAAATATCAGCAGGGGAGGAACAAGAATTTTCCTTATAACATTTTTATGACTCATATTCTTAAGAGCACCATTTTACAGTAGACAGAAACATATTGTTCAGAATTCATTAGACAAGGTTGCTATCTCCCATTTTTTGCTGCTAGCTTCATATCTCTCTCTTGCAGTGTTTTTAGCTGTTCTTCCAACAAGTGGCAGGTTGCGCATCTCACTTTTTAAATTGGATAATAAGACTGTTTCTCTTTCCAGAAGAGATTTAGCTATTCTGAAATGCAGAATATTCTGTTGTGGATCGGGAGAAAACATAATGCAGTAAGCAAAGGAAAGGTGATAGTTTTGCTTTTTTTTTTCCTCTATTTTTCACCTAATTATAAAGTAAAAGAAACTCAAGACTGAAAGCACCTCTCTTGTTATTTCAGAAGCAATATTAAGAAAATGACAAACTAAGATCCATTTTTTACAAGCACTAATTGTTTTTTATTAAATGATTCCCAACAATGATTGTAAATCCATGCATAAATGCTTGTGGCAATTGTAGACTTCTAGTTTTTAAACTCCCAAGTGTAAATATGTTGCCATAATGAACGTTATGCTACTGGCAGATGTTAAATTACATTGTTTTTGTTATTACATTCACTCCTCTGTATGCTTCCTCCGGTTTGGAAACATACAGACTTTTGGAAAATCCCATCCAAGCAGCAGTAATTCAAGGCTTCTTGTACACATAGTATGGTTTCTTTGTCCTCACAAACTGCTTCATAAGTATACACTGACAAAAGCAATAAACTTGCTTAGAAAAATGATATACAAACTTTTTTTTTTTAGGTATTCTCATAAAAAAAACCCCTTCACTTACACAAATCCTCTGAACCAATGTCAATTGTGATACTGCATGCAAGACCGGTAGAGAGATTCCAAGAGACAAATCAAAACAGAAATACTACATGACAAACTATTTGACTGAATCTTGTCAGGAATCATGACCTTCACATTACTGAAAAATTTATTGCCAACACTTGACTTATTATAAATATTTTACAGTGCCCATTAATCTGAATGTCAGCATTAATTAGGGTCATCCAGAATTTTTTTAAGTATTTCCTTTCAGTTCAGAAGTAGATGCAAATTTTGGATGAAAATATGGAAAAACAACTGTTTTCTATCCAGGAGAGAGATATTACCACCAGATTCCCTGCACTTGTGAATACTTTCGTCTCTCTTCCATAAAGGGAAAAATGTCAACCCTGATCCCTTTATGGAACCATATAAAAATTCAGGAAACAGAGCACCAGGAACTTTTCTTTGTCCACCACAAGTTTCATCTGCTGCACACAGTTCACTTTACTGCTTTGAAGCTTTGGGCAAAAGTGAGCATTGGAAGCAGGAGTGGCACATGAAGAGATCACAGTTTCTGGGAAACCATTTATTTGTCAAATCAGCACATTCAATGACTTATAGGTGCACTTTTGAAACCATTCAAATAAAGATTAACATTGTTTTCAAAACTTAAATATTTGAACTGTTACAGCCAAGCATTTCACACGTCTCACTGAACTGGTGCTCTGGAATGTCGGTAAGAACAGTTCACCTTGCCCATCTGAGAGGACAGCAGTTTTCAGCTAAAATGATCATTTGGGGATATAATCTCTTCACTAAAACAGGATTTCTGTGTCCATCTTAAACATAATTGTAATAGTACATGAAGCAGAAAGTCTTCTATCAAAGTCATGTTTCTCCTGAGTCCTCAGCAGAAAACCTTCCGTTTTTCTGGACCACCTCCCTGTACTCAATTCTGTCGCACAAACCTCAAAGGAAAAAATATATAGAGAAAAGGAATTTAAGTTCACAAACAATGACAACTGCAGTTTAATGCAGAATTATCCTTCATCTATTTCCAGACAGTAATTAATGAAACAAGTTCTTTTTATTCTCATGCACAGAAGTATGTACAAGTAGTCAAGGAAATAAGTTCTGTTAATTTCTATAGTAAGGTGGGAATAGAAAGGAGGATAACTCTTCTGATTTATTGACAGCAGATAACCCAGTATGAGCAGAAGGCAGGAAATGTCACTACTAAATATCCCAGTGGAAGTGGAATTTATTCAGCAAGAATAAACTCTCGCAATAATCCTAAACAGAAATTTTCTCCCAGAACTTTTTTCCCCGGTGAACATAAGTAAGTATGTGTGTATGTGTTTGTGAGGGAAGGCCATGCATCTCCTCAGCAACAGATATATTGGAATGGGCTTGTTTGAAATGTCTACAAAATAGGATGCTGAAAAAAACAAATGGTCATATAAGAGGCAGAAGTCTTGCAGAAAACACTTTATTTACAAGTATCTACTGTAATTTTTCCAGGAATTGCTTAATAATTTTGTAACTATCTTTACCTCTAAAATGTGTTTTCTGCACAGGACCAGGATCTATACTGTTCTAAGACATAACACCAGAATCTGACTGACTTGTTTATGCTACGTTTGTAGTCTACATTGCAGTTAAGTCAATTCATCATAATTTTGAGTCTAAGCATTCTTGGAATAGATTAGGATGATCTTTATGAAAACATGTAATCCTTTTTAATGATTCATTTCTTATTCTGTTAAGACTTTCTCCAAATCAAGTGTTTTAATCAAAATCCTTGTCTATTGTTAGATGGGTAGAAGACTAAAAGATTTGGGTTTTAATTTTATTTCATGTTAGGGCATATTTTATGGTTGAGAGTATATCCTCTAACTTCCTTTTATTTCCTTTGCTTAAGGATTTATGCAAAAGAGGAAATAATCTCTCCCAACTGCATCCAAAGAAAGGTTAGTCACTCACCCTCTATTAACATTGTGTTAATCATAACAGATTTCTGACACTTAGAAGAACTCCTCTTAGGATCTCACAGAAAGATTTTTCTCTCCTTTTCTTTACCCAAAGTTTATAGCTCTGGTGAGAGGTAGCTGCAGGTTTTTCTTCACGGCAGTTTCAGATCATAAATACAAGTGCTGGTGTTTTGCATCTTGCTGAGGGCTCCAAACTTTTGGTTATTGGATGTGACATAGAAAGAGAAAAACCAAATGATCACAGCAGGCACATTACTAGTTTGCAAAGACTTGACTAAGCTGCTTTATGCATTTGACTCCAGGAAAACCAACATAGCTGTAATTTTCCTGAAAAGAGAAATACCTTTACCTAAATGTGGGTTAAGCATTTAAGCTCTGAGTGGACCAAGAAATCCAACATATTTTAGAGAAGTCTTCCACTCCTCCTTTAGTAAGCCCTATTCAAAGCCCAGCCTTCTTTCTTTATGCATTTTAGATTTCTTTTCTAGACCACTGCTGAGGGCCAGTGCTAAATCTACTTTATGTGGTCTAATTGGATTTTCAGTGTTTGGATACTGCTCCAATGAAAATCAGTAGAAGGCAGATCTCATTTTTAACCAGCTGTTCTCATTATCAACTACCCAATTAGGCTTTTGATAACCCTACTTGACATCTTATTGCATGCTTGAAAAATTAATTTTCTTTAAGCTTTGGCTGTTTACAGTAATTTCCTTGATGTTTTGTCTTGAACACATAAGCATGAAGATCAAAAGAGATCAGAAACAATCAAAGCTTCTTTCGTGTATTAACATCCTTACTCAGTTTGTTATCTCATGCAAGTCTCATTTCAACGCTTCAGCATTATTCAAGAATTTCTGTGTAAATTAAATAAATTATATTGTCAGTTTCTCTGTATTCTGACCTCAGAATTCACATTAAGGCTAAACATGAAATCATGGACTCACTAAGGCTCAAAAGGTTGTGGAGTTCAACCACCAGCCCAGCACTGCCAAGCCCACCACTAAACCATGTCCCTGAATGCCATATCTACATATTTTTTAAAATTTCTTTAGGGATGGTAACTCTACCACTGCCCTGGGCAGCCTGTGCCAGAGCTTAACAACCCTTTGGGGAAGAAATTTCTCTTAATATCCAACCTAAAAGTATCCTGGCACAACTCCTCTTGTCCTATTACTTGGTACTTTGGACAAGAAATGAACACCTACCTAACTACACTATTCTGTCCAGGAGATGTGCAGAGACACGAGGTGCCACCTGAGCCTCCTTTTCTCCAGTCTGAGCCCCTTTCCCAGCTCTCTCAGCTGCTTCTGGTGCTCCAGACCCTTCCCCAGCTCTATTCCCCTCTCTAGACATGCTCCAGCCCTTCAATGCCTTTCTTGTCATGAGAGACTCAGAGCAGCCCCCAGGATATGAGGTGGTCCCTCTGTTATGAATGAGGCCATGATGTTGAGGTTGCCAAAAATTGGCCCATGGATCCAGCCTGTCCACACCCCTCTGCAGAGTCCTCCTGCCCTCTGGCAGATCCTCACTCCCACCCAGCCTGGTGCTGGCAGGAACTGACTGAGGGGGCCCTCGATCCCCCCATCCAGACCTTGGATGAAGATGTTAAACAGGCCTGACCCCAGTTCTGACCCCATGGGTACCCCACTGGTGCCCAGCCCCACTGGATGTCCCTGCATTCCCCACCACTCCTGGCCCTGCCCTCAGCCAGTTCTTCACCCAGAGAACAGGGCCCTGTCCATGAGCAGCCAGTTTCTCCAGGAGATGCTGTGGGAGAAGGTGTCAAAGGCTTTGTAAAGTCCAGGCAGACACATCCCCAGCCTTTCCCTCACCTCCTGAGCAGGTCACCTTGGCACAGGAGGAGATCGGGTTGGTCAGGCAGGACCTGCCTCTCCTAAAGCCAGGCTGGCTGGGCCTGATGCCCTGGTTGTCCTGTTCCTGTTGCTGATGGCACTCAAGGTGATCTGCTCCATGGCCTCCCTGGCACTGAAGGCAGGTGACAGGCCCATAATTCCCTGGATCTTTTTGTCAGTCCTACTTGTAGATTATCATCACATTTGCCAGTTAACTGACTCCTCGCTGGTTAACCGTGGCTGATCAAAAATAATGGAAAGGTGTTTGGTGAGCTCTTTTGCCAGCTCCCTTAGCATCCTTTTGGGGATCCTATCCAGCCCCAAATGATCACTGTGATACATAGTATTTACTACAAATATTCTTTAGGGGAAAAAAAAACCAAAACAACATGAACAAACAAACAACAACAACAGCAATGAAAAAACCACCTATTTTTTCATAATGTTTTCAAGACTTTTCAGTCATATCTCTGGTATTGCAGCAGAGAATTATGGGCTGTTGGTGGACTGAAGTAGAGTCTCAAAATACATCTCCAGTCACTCACATGAAATTGCCTCTGTCAGTATAACATCTGTATTTCATCACAGACAAAAAAACCCCACCAAAAACGAAAAATCATTTTTCAAGTTCATCAAAAAGATTAGTTCTTAAGATATTTCCTAAACCCTCCAGAAACTAACTCAAGACCACAAATAAAACACTGTAGAGTTTCCCAGATTCAGAATAACAAAGAGATAGTTTATTGACAACCCATTATTTTTTGACTTTGTAGATGGGTTTTCTCCCTCATAATTTCTTTTCACTGACACCGTTAATGAAGGTTCAGCTGTAAGGGACATTTTTTTTTACCCACTGAAACATCATGTACAAGTTCCAAGCAGAGGTTCAACAGGGAAGTCCTTGCTTAAACATCAGTCTCAGTGGGGCTTGCTCTGATATCTGTCCTTGTATATCTCCCTAATTTTTCCCTCTTATTGGGAGTTAGATTTGTTTGCTGGTTTGTTTTTTTTTACTTCTAGAATTCTTCCCCATAAGTTGCTGGAAGAGTAATTACTGGGTCCTTGACCAAAACTAAGAAGTGGTCAAAGAAGATTGTATCACCGGGCTAAACTATTGGTTTTGGGTCTCTGGGAGTTTTCTCTCAGAGCAGGGAGATAACGTGAGGTTTGGGAAAGGACAGAGCTGGGAGCAGTTTCACTCTTTTGCTCTCAGCATTGGGGAGGACAGTCAGGCTGCTACTTGCTGTGGGAAGAGTTTACGGTCATCACTCCATCTCGTCCTGGGAAATCTACCATCATCTGCCCATGTGCCGAGGAACTCCAAGCTCACCTCCTCCTGCCCTGCTGGGCCAGCCCTGCCACGACCACTGCTGCTTCTGAGACCCTGCTTTGAGACTTTCTGCTACCCTGTGGTCCCACACTGCCTCTGCCCTGCCAGGACATCCCTGTTGTTCCAGCTACCATTGCAGAATTTCTCATCCACCAGCCCGGGACTTTCCACCATTCCACTTTCCACCAAGCTTGTTCTCTTGGAGTTCCTCAGGGGCACCGAGATCAAACTGCCTCTGGGCTTTGTGAAAGAAAGCCCTTGAGGTTCCTGGTTCTGTTTATTATGAATGCTGTAGTTGTTGTTTTTTTGTTTGTTTTGTCACATATACTAGTAAAGAACTGTTATTCCTATCCCCATACCTCTGCCTGAAAGCCCCTTTAATTTTCTAAATTAGAGTAATTTGGATGGAGGGGATTTGAATTTTCCATCTCTAGGGAGGTCCTGCCCCTCCCTAGCAGATACCTGTCTTTCAAACCAAGACATCTCTGCCAAAACCAACTGAAATAACAAAGAAAGATAAAAAGAGGCTATCAATTGAACCAACAAATTCAAAATAAGACCTATAAGAATGGTCAAAGCTTTTAATCAAGCAGAAAACAAAATCCTGCTGCCTTCAAAGTGAAGCTCTTCTCTGTTATTCGTATTACTGAAGTCTGTTGAGAAAAGGATCTCTGTGTTTTATCTCCAGCTAAACCACAGTATTAAGAAACATTTCTGATTATAGAAGGTGTATTATATAAAGCTGGAACCCCTCTGGATTTCTAATAAATATGTTTTCATATATATTAAGTGAGAACATCAATATTACAATAAATTTCACATATTATATAATTACATAATCATTTTCATTTTCTAAATAAATAATTACTCTTCCCATGATCCAAATACTGTATCTGTACTTCTTGCAGGAGTAAGGCAAATTACTCTTTGGGGTTCTGCACAACAATCCCTCCTCACAGCCTGTTTTCATTGTTTTGATGCATAAATTGCAGGCAAAAGTTTCAAAACTTGTTGCTTATGAGCTGATATATTTCTGAAATTTTTTCTATTTTTAGTGCTGTAATCAGCAAATCAAACAGCTGGAGAAAATACTTTTGACACATGTCTAAGTAAAATAACTGCAACTTTCATGGCTCAGAATAAGTTGAATTCACAATAGAAAACTGTCCTGGGTTATGCATCCAGGAAAAAAAGGTGTATTCTATTTGATCTGTACAAAGCAGCTGGGAGATGGTTTCTTTTTTTTCTCTTTATCTCTTGTAACTCCAGGGTTGGGGAGGGTGGCTGCCTTCTGACAAGACCATCTGTTAAAACCAGGTGGGGCAGTATTTCTTATCTCTTTCATCAACATCATCCACACTCCAGGGAATATCTTCTGTTAATGGGCCATTAAGGCTCACCAATGACATGACACATTACACCATCCCATTGTGAGATGTACCACGCAGTGGGGAGAAGCCAGCCATTCCCTACCCAGATAAAAATGGGGACACAAGGACCCCAGACATGCTCTTTTCCACTGGATTCTCAGAGGAAGACCAATCTCACCACTGCTGAACCTATTTACAGGATCATCTCTATTCCAACACAACCACATCTGTCAGTCCAGGAAGACTTATGTGGATTGCTTCCAACACTCTGGCCAATAGGGTGTCAGGTCGTATTCCTGACTCCATCAGGAGTTTTCTAGGACTTTTGTATGTTTGCCTATTTTTTTTAATTTTTATTTTTTATTACTGTATTTGCATTTTTAATATTCCTGAATAAAGAACTATTACTCCTCTTCTCATAGTTTTGCCTGAAAGCTCCTAATTGCAAAATGGTAATAATTTGGAGGGAGGAAGTTTTACATTCTCCATTCCAAGGGAAATGCCAGTGTTCCCTTACAGGTATCTGTCTTTCCAAACCAAGACAAAAAGACACTTAACTTCTTTAGGATCTTTCTGAAGGAGTTAGATATTTGGACTTGAGGAAACAAAAAATTGGTTCACCGGAAGAACATATTGCAGTCTAAAAGAGAGTTGATCTGGGCAAGGCATAATTCAGAAGCACTTTTTCTCCTTATAATGGGGTTGCATCACTTAAAGAAGTTGTACTGTCCCAGTGTTTTTTATCTGTTTTTGCATCAGCTGACATATGTTGATGTTTCTAATCTGGGTTTAGTTTCACTGAAAAAGTTTTTAAACAGATTCCTATTAACTGTAGCTCTCTATGATAGTAAACATCCATCCCTAAACTCTAAATTCAACACTGTGAGTTCTTGTTTAAAAATCATGAATTCAAAATTTAAGGAAACTGGAAAAGCAATCTGAGTTATTTTTTGCACATCTGGGTTGCACTTCCTTAGCTTCTCTTTTTTAATTGAAGACATTAATGACACAGAAACTTCACATTTTTATTACTTAAAATTCAAGAGGCAGTAAACCCAGAAGCTGTGACTTTAGAAAACTGTTATCAGACTCATGCAGTCATGAGAAATGGCAGCACTGAAACTGTAAGTGTGGATGCTGCCAACACAAAAGGGCTGGGAAGCACAGAACTTCAAAGGCAAGCAGTGATGAAACGGGGTGTTGTATTCTCAGAAGTGTTAAAAAACAAAGCAACAAAACAAATTCCGACCAGCTCTTTTGTATAGTTTTCTACTCCAGAAGAATTCTCTCAAATTAAAAACCTCATGACTAATATTAAATTAAAAATATACTACGAAAAACAAAACAACAAACAAACAACAACAAAAAAAGCCAGTAACATGAGTAGCATGAATTCAGAGAGGTGTTTAATGATGCCACTTGGTAGGCAAAAAAATATTTCAATGCATTTGCAATTGGCAATTGTGAAATTCTGGTAAAAATTAAAACCTTTGCAGCATTCATAGTGAAAGTCATAAACACACATCACATGCATAAGAAAGGTGTGGCTTTTGAACTGGAGCCAGGCTGAAACAGTATTTAGAAGAGGCAAAAGGAGCTATTTCCTACAGGGATTAAGAGCACAGAAACTAAATCTCAACCCTGATCTCACTGTCAAACCTCATTTAACAAGTAATTAGCAAGTTTTCTACTTCAGTGAAACATTTCCATTCTAGTACTTCTTTTGCTAGCTTGCATGACTTTGCTGCCCTTTGTGACTGTAGCTTTAAAGATGCATGATAAAAGTTTTAATCAGAAAGTTCTGTGAAACAAGCTGCCTGGGCCACAAAGTATTTACATTTCAAATGAACTGTTACAAATCAGTATTTGATTTTAATAAAGCATTTATTAAATGTTAATTGCTAGCTGATAAAAACACTTTCTTTGATCAGTGGAAAGGAAATATGAATCTAGTCAATATACTCTCATCTAGGAGTTAAACCATGAAGACCTTTTAATATATGTGTGTGTGGGGGGGGGGGGGGGTTTTTTGGTTGTTTTGGTTTGGTTTTTGTTTTTATTATTATTATTATTTCATGCTAGCACTTGGAAATAAAAGGATTATCTTTAATTCTCTGGAAAGATCTCACAACGATGATCACTGAGATTATATGATAAGACCTTAATACACACATGGCACAGAACAGGCCCATCAGAAAACTCATAAAGTCAAAAAAAGTCTAAAAAACCCACAAAAGTTGTCTTTGTTCTCTCTGAGAGAAATCTGTTCTCTCACAATTCATCAACAGTAAAATACTATACTTGTATTAATTTTTTCTTCTGGTGCCAAAAGGAACAGAAATTCTTGCATTTTTTAAATGAAATTAATAACTACAAATAATTGACTCATCTGACTTTATCACTTCATCACAAAAGAGCTAGAACACAAAAGAGTCCCTTCCACAAAGTGGAAGCCCAAGACAGTGTCTTCTTCCCACTCAACCAAAGCCACTGGGGACTGTTCACTGTGGGGGAAGACTTGTGTCCTGCCCCACACTGGATACCACGTGTCACTGACCACCACAGGCGTTTTTAGTGGCCTCTTCAGTGCTGCGGCCTTTTCCTGGGAGACCGTCCAGAACTGGACATCACGAGCTTCCAAGGGGCCCAGGTACTCCTGTAATCTAGCTCTTTTGTGAGGGTTGCTAATAGCAACCAGCTCTGGCAGCTCTTCCTGGTGATGCAGGAACAGAAGCAGAGAGGCAGGTGTTCAGTCTCAGAGATCCTTTATTTAACAGGGACCAGCGACTGAAGGCAACAAGTTCTCAGAATGTGGGATTATATAGGGTTCAGGGTAGACAGGGCTAGCAACTGGGACCAGTCAGGGAAGGGATTGGGAAAACAACCAGTGGGGGAGAGGATCCAAAATGCACCAGTCAGGGACAGGGAAAACCAGGAAGTGAGAAAAGAACCAATGAGGGGTTTAGATTAACATAGAGTGCAAAGGTTCTTGGGTGAACAGTTTTGCTTGCTATGAGCTAAGAGAAGTCTGCCTGTGAGACTTGTCAGGGGAGAGCTCATCACTATTGGAAGCAGGTTACATGCTGTGCTCTCTCCATGAGAGGGCAAGCTCCCATGTGGTAACCCCAGGAGATTACCACCAGAAATCTTATAGGTGTATTGATTTAAGCTGGAAGGCAACTAAATGATCCTAAACTTCTTTAGTGGAGCTGAGCATTGATTCTTCCCCATTTACAGGTTCTTAAAAGATTCATTCCCTGAAAAGAAAGGAGGAAGAATTAGATGAGTATTCTCTCTCCTGCAGGGAAAATGGAGCAGCATAAGTAGTTCACCATTCATATAATTTAATATAGAATAAAAATCTGGAAAAAATTTACATACTCTTACAAGTGATTGTTCTAACACAACTAATAAGGTTGAAAAAGTGGTGCAAATGCCAGTCATCCTACATGGCAGCACAGGGTGACATTCTTTGTGTGATCAACCAAAGAGACACAACAGCCACACAGCCAAATGTGAGCTCAGACTTACAAGGAGTTATTTTGTGACATGTTTGGGGTCTCGGTGATAGAAAACCACTGAAATATTCCTGTAGAAGCTTTCAGCTTGGAGATTTTGCACCCAAACTCCTGAGGGATGGAGTTCTCCTGAAGAGGATTGTTACTTGCCAGGGGCACGTTTCCTACTAGTGGAAGAGCTGGTGTATAATCAGCTGCCACAACAATTCCTTTTGCTTTCTATATTGTTCAGTTGCTCCAGTGATATTATTAATAGGATCTTCAGATGTACTTGAAAGATTTGGTTCTTTTGTTCTACCAATAAAGATGGTAAAACAAAATAAAAATAAATTAAAATTAAAATTAAAAAGTCCTATAATGGGGTTATTTGTAGAGTGTGGATAGCTGAAATCAGTTGGTCCTATTGGAACTACTCAATGTTCACACTCAAAAAACTGAAATTTTTAAAATATTGAAATATTAACTTGTATTAACATCTTTCTGAAAAACAAGCCCTGGGAAAGCTTGTTTTTTTGGAATGTTTACAAGAAGGCACTTTAGGCTGTAAACTTCTCTGAAAGTCTTAGCCTTGTGCTAAATAAAGCAAATCAGAATGAGATACCTGGAAATTCCTGGAAAGGCCCTGAAAAGAGGGCTAAAAGGAAAAGAAGACAAAGATCTGTATCACTGGAATTTTCTCTGTTAAATATCTTGGGCACTTACATTACAGAAGAATTCAACACTCCTCACAAAAAGGAGAAATGTTACCATGAGGGTTTTCCTAGCTGCCTGAGCGTTCATATTAGAGAAGAAGACTCTACCTTCTCATGCTCTGTTAATGTAAACAGTAGCTATGTTTATGGAACATAGCCATTGCTTTGCATTCCATGCTGGGACAAACAAGACTGAGTGACAGTCCCCTTGACGAATGTGGTTGGAAGGTGGAAACTCTATCCTCCAATCCACAGGCTTCATAGCAAATGTATAAAGGTGCCCGTTGTGTAAATAAAGGGGCCTTCCTGTCCTGACCCTGATGGAACCCACATCTGTGTCCATGTCTCATCTTTCCCTCTGAACCTCACGTCGTGATAGAGAAACATACAAGAGGGTTCTTCTTGTATTTTAATTAATATTAACTCCTTCTTCTTTCAGGCAAAAAAGCAGGGGGAAAAGGGGTATCTTTCCAGGGGTCTTACAACCTCCATTTTCATTTATAAAAGTCAACCTTTCACTAGCTAAATAACTTTCTGTCTTGCAAACCACAGAAGCCACTGGAAGCACTGACCAAAAACTACTCTTGTTGTGATTCACATTGAGCAAACAGATGGCACAGATGGCCATTTGCAAGGAAGAGCATTAAGCAGCCACTGACTAAAACCCCAATAAACATTTCTATCTTAATTCCATTCAGCACCAAGTCATCACTTACTCCCTTTAATTTCACTCTCTCTTAACAACTGCTTTTGCTATAAAGCTGCCTCTTTGCATCATGTTGACCTCCTGTTCCTGCAATTAACAGGCAGTGCTAATTGCACTGCAGGTAATTTTGCTGCTGCCCCTTGTAGGGAGCTGGCTAAGACCCCTCTGTCAGTTAGATTACTCCTACATTCATCCTTTAGCCTATATACAGCTGGGGAAAGAAAAACAAAAACAAAAAGAGTACTTGCTTCTTAGCTGCTAGATGATAACAGATGCATTTCTCAAGGAAAAGATTGCATTTCCCAAATGCTTCACTTTCCTTCCATATATTCTAACTTTTCTCTGTCAAGAGCAGAGTTCTTTAAAAAAACAGCAACAGATATTCTATTAAAAGTATCACAATGCACAAATTCATAAGGATGGATAGCTCTTAATTAGCAAAAAAAAAATTTGAAAGAAATTGATCTGTGTTAAAATTTTCCTCTGAAGGAAATAA
Source organism: Cisticola juncidis (assembly GCA_013400215.1). Taxonomy (NCBI): domain Eukaryota; kingdom Metazoa; phylum Chordata; class Aves; order Passeriformes; family Cisticolidae; genus Cisticola; species Cisticola juncidis. The sequence continues at coordinate 3,116 of VXBR01004636.1, read as the reverse complement.
AACTGCCAATTCTGTTGTAATAAATTCACTCCTAGCCTCCCATTAAAAAAAAATCACAAAACTCTAGTATGTATAACAATGTATTAATTTTTTGATAAGGGCAGATAAATGATGAGGGGGAGCAATTCTTAAGAACCACAGGTTCCTAAATTTGATGATTCTATAAGTAGGACTTCCTGCAATTTCATGATCCTTCTTTCTGGTCATACTAAGAAGAAGAATGTATTGTGTTAAGCTGTAAGGCTTGGAGTTAGAACTTTTTCAGTACTGGATCAGATAGAGAAAGTTCAGCCAAAAAGTATGAAGAAAGGAAATTTAAAATTAAATAGAAATTTTCTTCCTATAAATGAAAGTTTTCTGAATCATTAGGATTCATATCTATTCATACAGTTTGACAATGAAATAATAACTTAAACATTTTCTGCATTATATGATTTAGATCAGTTTAAATACTTCTTCTGAACTCTAATGTCATGACAGGTCTTAAGACCAATCTTTTTCTAGAATTTATTAAAGATGAGCAAGAGCTAAAGGTCATGGATAATTACTGAATGTAAAAGCCTGAAATGCACACTGTTAGTATTCCCTAGCCTATGGTAATAACTGAGACACATAAAATGAGCCACAAATTTTGTTAAAATTCCATTCAGTGGTCAGACACCACCACTTTTGAGGAAGGCATGCTGTCCTGTCCACTGGTAAAAGCATCTAGACAGATTAAATTTCACATAGGCACAAAACAGATCAGTTTTAACCATGTATTCTATATTCTTGACACCCTAATAAAACAGGAGAACAATTGGTACTCACATTAATTGTAATCATGAGGCCATGTATCTCAGAGCCCTTTTCCAACCTAAATGATCCTGTGATTCTGTAAATATGAGTTTCTTTCCTTCTGGTCTCCCCCCATTCCAGTCACTATGTTCCAGGTTTGTTTTCTTCCCAAAGTGTATCTCTTTCTTGCCTCCTCCCTTCCTCAATCCCATGTGCTCTGCTCTGGACTGACATATTTTCTGCTCTCTCTTCAGCACTGATAGAAAAGGAGTTTTGTTACTGGCCCTGCCAGACTGTGCAACTTTTGGCAGTTCTGTTTCCCCATCCACACCTGGTGCAGCTCTCTGGGGACTGAAGGTGGTGCAAGAAAAGGCTGTGTTTGGCTTTGGTCACTGAGTGGGGACAATTTGTCCTTTGCACACCTAGACATGGCCTACTGCCCTATTTCAAGAGAGACAAAAGAATGTGCACATTTCATGATTCATATGAAGAAGAGGTCCAAAGTTTTTCTTATTTAGTTGCACTGATCTGTATGCAAAGATGAAACCATAGCTCTATACAATCCATTCTCTTTTACGAGGCTGGAAGGCACCTGGTCTAAAGGCAGAAGGTGGAAGGAAAGATTTGCTTTTGGATTCTTTCTTGGGCTCCAACTCATTAGCTAGTGTTCTTTTAAACCACTTATCAAAACAAAATCACAACAACAAACCCAAAAGACCAAAACCAACAACAAAACAACACAAAACCCCACAAAACCACAAACAAATAAACAAATCCCACCAAAAAGCAACCCAAACAAAAAGAAACCCTCCAAACCCCCAAAACTAAAAATACTTTTCTCACAGAACTTTCAAAATGGAAGGTTCTGTATATCTGCTGCTTTGCCTGAACTGACACAGAGATTCCCAGAGACAGGAGCCTGCTAGGAGCCCCCCTGAGAGCTGCTCAGTAATATAAATGCACATGGGGAAACATCTACTCCACTATTAGATTTGTCTTTCACCAACACAGCCGACAGAGGATGCTTACCTCTTTACCTCATTACCAAAATGAGGAGGTAGGTTGCCATGCTGCTTGAATCAGGAGTCCCCCAACAGTGAACTCTAGAGGAAGCACTACTCTGGATATTTCTGTCCTGCTGCCTGCAGGTATCACCAGATTGTTTCAAAGAAGTATAGCTCTTCCTCTGGTCTGTGCATTTTTTCTCTCCTCTCTTACCCCACTAGCCAGGTCAGCATGATCTAAATTATCATGATGATTTATCTTTCTTCTTCAGGTAGTGTGAAGGACACCTGCAGTCCTAGTCCAGTGAGCAAGAAAGGATTAATCCCACTGATCAGAAACAGAGCTTCGTGGTACAAATTTTAGTACAGTATGTAAGAAATATCCCTTACTCCTTACATATGATTTGTTCTACCTTGAATTATTTGTGCACTAATTGAAGAAAGAATCCAAAAGGCAAATTTGGCCTGCTTTCAAGAAAAGAAAGAAAAAAGTTGGCTTGTGTTTCTTTTGTCTTTGAAGTAACAAAAAAAAACAAAACAAAACAAAAAAAAAATCCCAAACACCAAAAAAATCAAAAAACCCAAAATAAAACAAAAAAGAGAGCAACAAAAACCCCACCCTTCTTAGTCTGCTGACAAGGAAAACACAACTGGTGAAGTGTAAGCCACTACTTGAAAAAGTAGAAAAGCATCTGCAGCACCTTCTTTGCTTGCTGAAAACACCCACAACCATCTAGAATTGTTTTTGGAGTTGCCCCAGAACGTAAGACACAGCAGGTAAAAGCAGACTTCACTGTTCAATTTGAAAAGCAAGACTTTCTGTTGTACACACATCTTACATGGAAATCAAACATATTTCGAAGTAACCAGGTCTGCTCTCGCTCTGCTTACATGGAAATCACCAACTACTGGATAATGTAAGCCAATAATGGAAAAGGTAGGAACGTGTCTGCAGCAGGTTCTTCCTTGCTGGCAAGACAGACAACCACCAAGACTTGTGTATGCAGCAATCACAGAAAGTAAGACAAAGCAACGCAAAAGCAGACATCAGTGTAAACTTTGAAAAGAAAAGCTTTGTGTTGTACACACCTCTTACAAGGAAATCAAGCATAGTAGACAGTAAAGAGCTTTGCTCCGCTGAAAAGGAAAACACCAACTGGTGCTAAGTGTAAACCAGTACTTCAAAAAGTAGAAAAGTGCCTGCAGCAAATTCCTTACTTGCTGAAAACATACACAACCAACTAGTATTGTTTTGGGAGATGCCACAGAATGTAAGAGACAGCAGGTACAAGCAGACATTACTGTATAAATTAAAAGCAGCCGGAGTTCCAAAAT
>VXBR01004635.1:7227-18357 GCA_013400215.1 Cisticola juncidis | reverse complement strand
CCCACCTGAGCACAGCCACCCTTCAGGAGTTGTGAGAGTGATAAATTCACCTCTGAGTCTCCTTTTCTCCAGGCTGAGCACCCCCAGCTCCCTCAGCCCTTCCTCACAAGGTTTGTGTTCCCAGCCCCTCTCCAGCCTCCTCTGGAAGCACTCAAACATCTCAAGGTCCAAGAGGAACAACTCCCCAGCAGTCCCCTGTGCTCAGATACAAAACCAAGAGACTCCTGCAGTTCCTCCAGTCAGAAAGGCAAATAAATAAATAAATGTCCAGCCCCAGGTCCTACCTGTGGGTCAGAGAGGCGGGAGATGTCGGGATAAAGGTAGAACTTGATGCCCTCGGAGGCGCCGGGCAGCGTCACGCCCCGGATGAGGAGGATCATCAGCATGATGTAGGGGAAGGTGGCTGTCACATACACAACCTGGGGGGGAAAGGAATATCAGAAAAGATGGGTTTATCCCAGTGCAGCAAAACCACCGCATTTTCACGTCTTTGTGAAGTGCTTTGGATGCTTTTGTGCAGGTGGTTTTTGTCCTCCGACCTGTGAAAAAGTCACATTGTGTGGCTCTACACAGATATTTACTGTATGCAATGTGCTAGGTAGAAAAGTTATGCTGTATTAATATTGGAATAATATAGTGAATGCAGTTTTGTAATTAACATCAAGCTTTAGTAATTAAAATAGAAGCTATGTGTGTGTGATATTCTTTTTAGCTCAAGAAAGAGAGAAAATAATCAAGAATTCTTTGCACAAAGGTAACAGTTGCAGAGACCCCTGAATTTTCTAGTGAAGAAGAATTGATGGCTTTCCTTATCAACAGAAACAACCTCTTTGACTTAGAACCAGACTCACAGATGCCAGAGGGTTGAAAGACAAGTACCAGGTGAAAAATAACTGTTTTAAATAAAATATGCATATTCATAAAGAAGTTCCTCAATGAGAGATTTTTTTTTCTCAGCACCTTCCCCTGACCAGCCTTTGTCTGGGACTGGGCTGCAGCCTGGGCTGCCTTTCTTTGTTTTTTATTGTCCATGATTTGTCCTGACTCTAAAAATTTGTTTTAACTTTTATTATTATTACATTTGTATTTTTTTTTTATATAACCAATTTTTATTCCTTATTAAATTTTCATAAATCTTAAAAAGCAAATGATTGGCATTTATTACAAACCTTGTTTTCTTCTAAACTCTTTAGGTTTTGTGGGAGAGGTCAGCACTTTTTTATGAAGATTGAGAACTCCTCTAGAAATGCATTATTTCCAAACACAGGTACTCATGAGGACAAGTCATTAATTATATATTTTATAACAGTAAAAGCAATGGATTCTCAGTCACCCCATAATTACCAAACTGATTTCTCTTCCTGCTCTGCCTGCATGTCTGGGTTTCAGGAATAAGAATTTCATCAAGGCCAAAGGTTAAATTCTATCCAAATCTCCTGGGGATTTTATAGAGAACCTTATCTTACAAAGAAACTTCAGGCAAAGTTTCTGAGGTGCTGAACCCCAGCAAATCCTGTTTTCACATACAGGGCCACACATTTTTTATCCAGAAATCAATTTGTTCTCTGCACAGGGAGCAACAGGAAACCTGCAAGGAGTCAGAATTTCCAAAGGAAAAACAGAATTAGTTTTGTTTCACAATTCCTAAGGCTAGGACATGGCTACTCAAATCCAAATATTAAATGATAATTTTCATGGCACTATTGATATTTTCTTTATGTGACAACCACCTGAAACTGAACTCTCTGTAGTTCCCTGTGGCCATTTCCACCTGTGAGATGTTGCTCTTACACCTGCATTGTAACAGTCAAAATTAACTAAGCTGCAAGAATGGAAAAAAAACATTTGGTGAAAAATACAACCCCAAAAATATGCATTTTGGACTCAGGAGTTCAATATCTGTGTCCTATGTACTGAATGAGTACATCAGAGAATGGAGCTGTGAAAGGATTCTCAGACAAATCTCTGTAATTAATGAACTGAAATTGGATTTTCGGACTATTTAACCCCAAACATGAAATGAGTTCATGTGCCTCATCAGGTACCCTCAGAAATGGAGGAACTTGAATTTCCCAGGCAATGGAGAGCTCCATTCTATTCCTACAGGTCCCAAAAGCCTGGACTGAGGAATTCCTGGGTCAGCTCCATGCAAAATGGGAAGTTTTATCCCAGTTTTATCCCAGTTTTATCCCAGTTTTATCCCAGTTTTATCCCAGTGTTTCCAGTTGTTGAATATTAGTGGGACTGACTGCAAACTGCTATGAGTGGCTGAGTTCAAAGAGCCTTTGTCTCTCCACATTTGGGTTTCAAATAAAGAAGGATCAGCAGCTCATAAGAATTTAAAAACAAACCCATGGGATGGACAGGTCCTGCTCTGAGCCCTAAATCAGGTGAAAAGGATGGAGCAGCCAGCTAAAGGTTTTCATTTATTTAGTTCTTTGCCAGCTGTTTTTTCCTCCTTGATTTAAATAAAAGTTGCATTTAACAGAAGGCAGTCAGCAGACACATCCATTTATGGCACTGAAGGCCTTGCACCTGAATATCTGTAATATTTCTTTGATATTAGATTTTTATTAGGTATTAGATATTTGATATAGAGCAGCACATCCACTGCTTCCTGCACCTCTCGGTTTGGAAAGACAGGGGAAGCTGGAGCTTCCCTGGGAATGGAGAATGTAAACCCTCTCCTTCCAAATTATTAATATAATTTTGAAATTAGGGGTTTTCAGGCAAAGATATGGGAATAGGAATAGCAGTTCTTTACTGGGATTGTTAAAAATACAAATGTAGAAGTACAAAAACAAATAAAATAACAACTGCACTGCCTGGGATGCTCTACCTCATCAAACACTGATCTGGCAAAGTCAGGTTCCTTCCCAGGCTGTGTTGGGGGATTTCCTCTCTCCTTTCCATCAAGGAAAAGCCAAATAAAGGCTTTTAAAGCCAAATAAATTCCTCTCTGCAGCCAAATCAAGGGATCTGTGCAACCCCACAGGAGCAGGGGCTGCAGCCACAAACTCTCACCAATTTTTTTGGCAGTTCTGCCTCAGCTTTAGGGGAACGAGGGCTCTCCCTGCTCTCTGCCATGCAGAAAGGGGATAAAAAATAAAGCACCTCTGGCTCGGTATTCCAGGCAATCAATAATTAATGAATTGTAATTAATGAACTCAATCAATTAATGAAATCAATCCAGACATGCAGAACCACGATGAGAGGGGCACCAAGGAGCAGGAGTGGGGAAGCTGGAAAGGAAGAAAATCCCCTTTTCCCGAGCCTCTGACTCTGCTGAAAATTGAGGCTGGAAAGCTCCAGCTGCTCTTTTTCCTCTCCAGGTGAGTGCACTGAGCCATTAATTCCTATTTTTCCCCTCCCCAGGAGCTCCTGAGGTGAGGCAGGATGGGGAATTTAGGAATCTGTACCATTATTAGCATCATCCTCACATCTGCTGGGCATTAAAAGTTTCCCGAATTGTTTTCTTTTCTTTCAGCACATCGACCCTCTCTGAATATCAATGTGAACACAACTGTTTCTAATTACACCGCATCCTGTTTTAATTGACTTTAATTGCTTGCTATGTTAATTTGCATCCCAATGCTCAAAATGCTTTTTTTAAACCCTTGTCAGAGACATGCCAATGTTTAAGCAGTTGGAGACAAAATAAAAATTTCTGGCAGGGGAGTTTTTGCACCAAGTTGTCCTCGTAAAATGTGGTTGAAAGAAAAATTTACAATGATATTTAGAGGTACAAATAGGTGGAAATGCACCCAACAACTCTGAACCATGCTTGGGTGCTTGACTAAAAGTACATTGGAACCAAAGGTCCTGAGAATGGATATTTTACTGACTGCCACGAGCTTTAAGTATCAAAGAATAGCAAATAAGTTACCATAAATACTGGAAATTTAAATACCAAAACCTTGAAGAGGCTTAGGTGTCACTCCAGGTTAACACAGAGATATCAAGGTACCTAAGAAATGATTTAATGAGTGAAGCATCACAAAGATTTTGAGAGATGAGCCAGAATTCAGTTTCATCTTTTCATAGCTCAATATCCTAACAGCACAAATCTGTCCCTGTGTTCCAGTTTGTCCCCTGGGCTTTTGGACACCTTGTCCTCACTCAAAAGTTGTTTTTCTGGCCCCTGCAGGCCCATCATGCTGCAGGGGGAGGAGGATCTGCCTGGTGAGAATCAGAAATTCAGGATAACCCTGCTGAGGATAAAAAGGGAGATTTCCATGCACTGATCTGAGCCCCAACCCCAAAATCTCAAAGCCCCAAATCAGATTTCTTTGGCCAAAGCTCCTCCAGAACACACCAGCCTGAGCTTCACACCCTCCTCACAGCAGCACAAAACTGAGAACATTTCTCCTCTGCCTGGCTGAGAACACACAACCAGAATTCCTGAATAAAACAGGACCTGGAGGCCAGGAGGCTGATGGAATTCTCCCCTGCAAGCTGCAATGTTCAAGCTTGTTTGTACAATAATGAACCAACTGTGCTTTATAAATGGGATAAAGTTTATCTTGGTGCTTCAGGAAATTATTGGCTTCTTGATCCCTGTCCCCTGAAATCCCCTATTGCTCCATTGGGCTGTAAAAATGAGGAAAATAAATGCAAGAATTGCCAGAGATTCACCAAAACTCACTGTGAAAGTGTTTATGGAAAATCAGACCTGGCCCCATGCCCTGCTCATCCTTATTTTTCATGGAGTGTTTTCATCCTGGTGTCATTTAACCCATTTATTAATTCATTAATTCATCAATTCATTAATTCATTAATTCATTAATTTATTTATTAGACACCATGAGCATGGAGAACCAGACTGAAACCCCCAACTGTGCTGCACTGCCCTCCTGTGTGGAGAAACTGCTCAGGAACCAAAATTTCACCCAGTGGTGTGAGAGGGAAAAGAGTTTATTATTATTTTTATCCAGAACACACTGGCACAAATCCAGGAATAAAATTATCACAGCCCTGCCTGGCAGCTCTGCTGACTGAGTAGAGACACCCAGGAATCACCAATTTGGGCAGGATTTCCATCAAAATGTTTTAAATTGTCCCACAAGGCACAGTCAAACCAGACCTGGCCTCACTGACATTTACCAGTTTCACAAGTTCTGACTTCCTAGATGATTAAAACAATAAAAGATTTTCTTTTTCAGCTGCCACGGGGAAGTGTAAAATATTCCAGGCAGCATTGTTTGGAAAAAAGCCTTTTGTTCATCTGACTCTACCCCATCCATGGAGCTACAAGTGACAACTGAAAAGGGAGATTTTCCACATTAATTGGATTTACAAGAAAAATGGTATTAAATGGTCTAAAGGAATGAGAGCTGATTCACAAGGCTTTTAAAAGGATGTCAAAAGGGGAAAACATTCGAGGTCCACCTACGTTTAAAGCTGAAATTTCATGTGCAGAGAAAAACAAAAGCAAAAACTCAACAGAACACCAGGTAGGTGGATTTGTATAAATGGAATAAAGGGAGGGGGTTAGAATCAGCAAAAATACTGATTTTTCTGTTTTCTCTGTGTGTTTTGTAGATTTATTCAGCATCATCTTGTGTCATCTTTGCTGATCCACAGATAAACAGAATAATTCTGGCAAAGCATCCCTAACCAGGTTGAACTGCAGAATTCCTTTTAAATCACCACTGAATCATCATGAGTGCAGACAGCCTCACTCCGAGCAGGAATGAATTCCAAACCCAGCAGCCAAGAAAATTTAATGGGATCTGAGGACCAAGAAATAAACAGCAAAGAGGAAAAAATTCATTGGGAGTGAAAATTCAATGAGATGAGCCAGGAAAGAGGGGCCAGGAGAGGACAGAGGGTGAAGGGATGGGAGAAGCTGAGAGGTCACAGGAAGGAAAAGATTCCACATGAAATAAGAACTGCAGGAGGGAACAGCTCCAGCTCCACATCCCCCTGAGGTCACTGCCTGGGACACTCAAAAATCCCCACCTGGCAGAGCTCTGCAAGTCCCAGGTTTGAATAAATGAATAAATGAAAGTCTGAATGGTTTCCTTCTCCATGAAATGAAAACTTCACTCCAAAATTCATTGAGTCANTAACAGGAAAAAGTAAACTAACAAACAAAACCCCTAGAAATAAACAAAAAAACAAAACAAAACAAAACAAAAAAAAAAACAAACCAAAACCAAAACCAAAAACCCCCAAAACAAACAAAAAACAAAAACAAAAACAAAAACAAAAACAAGACCAAAAAAACCCTCAAAAAACAAAAAAAAAAAGAACAACAACAAAAAATTCCAAAAAACAAACAAAAAACCCCACCCCACAGCAAAAACCCCAAATGAAAACATTCTGTTTAATTTTGGTTTGGCATCCTTTTAAGTGAAAGGGGTGGAAAGGAGATCTCTCCTGAATAAAAAAATGCTCTAACAAGCCAAAGTTGTTATTTAGAAGCTTTAATCTCACCTTAAAAAATGGGTGAAAAACCTGTTTTCCTTATTTTTTGCAGCACAAATTATTCTTTACATTGGGCCTGACCTTAGACACTTTTGAGCACTTCCCAAATTCCATTTCAAATATTCAAATATTTCAAAGTGTACAAAAAAACTGTCTGCCTGTAGCCAAAAGTTCCAAAAGAAAGAGAAGTCGTGGTGAAAGCTGAATCAAAAGTTCTGTATTAGGAACCCAGGGGTGCAGCTAAAATTGGAAAACAAAGAGAAAGCACCAGGGGCAGACAATGCCCATGCACAGCAGCAGCTCATTTTCCCTGCTGAATTGAGAGAATAATTCTCTCCATTTATTCTCCCCATAAATATTCCTGAAGCAGCAGCAAGTTTTCTAAATATGTTATTTATATTTTCTAAATGTGTTATTTCCCAGCTCGTTCCAACAGCTGGATTTGTTTCCAGCTTGCCCAGGAGCATTAAAATCAAGATTTGTCTTCTTTCTGCTAAAATTGCTCTTCAGGCTTGGTGGGTCTTTTCAGGAGGTCTACAGACCTCCTATTTAATTAAAAAAAAATCAGTTTATTGTCTAGGGCTAATGTAAAGATAGATCTCCTTGCATTCCAGTAAAAATTCTCTGATTAGCAGATCCTGCCCCAAAACATTCATTTGTCAGACTGGCAACAGCAGAATATGCAGACATATCCAAAATCCCAGTCATGGGGACCAGAACACACAGAATGCCCATGTTAAATACAGAAACTGAATTTTATCCCATTTTTGCAATCGTTTCTGTGAGCACCTGCATTTAGGCACTATAACAAAAAGAAAAGAAAAGAAAAGAAAAGAAAAGAAAAGAAAAGAAAAGAAAAGAAAAGAAAAGAAAAGAAGAGAAAAGAAAAGAAAAGAAAAGGCAAATAAATTTATAATTAATAAATTATTAAAATAATAAATAAAGGCAAATGCAAATAATCAGATTAATTCTTGATACCTGCACAGCTTAAGAATAACCTGATCAGTGACAAATAATGTGCCAAAAGCTTCTAAAAAGGGGAGGAGTGACCATAAATAATGGGCTGGATCCTGAAAAAATGACTTTAAGTCACAGTTCCTTTTGTTTTAGGGATTCATTCTAGCCTGAATAAGCCTTGGTCGAGTTCACAGTACCAAATTCACAGTAAAATTTACACGTTGCACAAACCAGCTCAGATTTCGGTGACTGCCCTAAAGTGTTTTTAAATGTTCTCTTGTGAGTCCACCCTGAACGAGGATCTACCTGAATTAAACACTGAGTGACTGTCGGAAATGTTTAATCGATGTTATCCCATTTTTGCGCCATTAAATGCCAAAAAGAAAAACATTTCTCTATTTCATAGATCAATATCCGCAGTGAATACAACCCAGCAGCTCAGAGCCTCCTCCCAGAGCTTTCTCAGTCCCAAATTTATATTTTGCATTCCCAACATTGCTCCTCCACTCACCAACTGTTCTTGGAAGAGGAAAAGAGTGAGGGCTGCAGAAACCCCCAACACCCCAAATGTGCTCTCCTTGTGTTGGGAATTCTGTTCCTCACATGGTGAATGTGCTGATATCACCCTGCTCTCACTAAAATCCCAAAATTGTAAACACAGAGTGCCCAGAATAGCTCTGGGAAGGGCTGTGGGGGAATTTCTGAAAGGCAGAAATTGTAGAAAACCTTGAGAAAAACGAGCACCACAATTTGGTAAACAGGGACAGCTCTCCCAGGGGAAATACAGAAAAAAAAAAGCAGAATCCTGATGTTGAAATATTGGTGTTATTATCCCTGGCACCTGGGATGGGTTTGCTGGAGGGTTTTTTTCTTTAAAAGCAGTTTTTTGGGAGTTGAAGGGGTTTTTACACAGAAAAAAATCCTGATTGAAGTTCATCATTTTATCTCCACCATTAATGGTGATGATAAACCAGTGAAATAACAGCATCCTGGAACTATAATGTGATTTTTTTTGTTGAACATTCAAGGGTACAAAGAGGAACCCTCTGGTTGTGGGCAGGGAGAGGAAGCAAATTTCAGCATCTTGGCTGAGCTCATCCCTGCAAGCAAAGTGTTTATGCAGAGCTCCCATCAAGGGGGGAATGTGCAGAGCCACAAATATCTCAGAATTAAAGACTGCTATTTAATCAAGTAAAAGTCAACTTTAAAAACCAATCAGGAAGAATTTTAAATAGAAATTAGGACTAATTAATCAACTGAGGGTTTGTTTTTTTCCATTCTGTAAGGGTCTTTAAAATGTAGGAGCTTTTATAAAACAAAGCTGTTCCTTTCCAGAACCTTCTAGGATTTTCAGACCTCTCAATGCCATCGAGCTTCCCTTCACAGACAAACCAGATACTACAAGTTACACACACACCCAGAAGTTTGCATTTTGCCTAGAAAAATGTGTAATGTGGGATGACTGTTACTCACAGCAGCCCCATTTCTGTGAAAATAATTCAGAATTATCCCACGGCAGCACCGGAATTTCCAATTGATTTTACACAGGCAGAAACAGGGGTTCAGTAAGGCACTACATGAACTGGAATTTTTGACATATTCCAGCCAGAACTTCCACTTCTCACTCCTTAGGTCCTGACCCATCCTAAAAATGTTTAGAAACATTTTTTAGGAAAAATGTTTAAAAATAACCTTCGAGCAGAGGGAGATGCAAAGGTCAGAGCAGGCAGGAGGAGATTTTTCCTGTCACTCCAAAATGGGTAAAATCTTCAATGTGCATTGAAATGGAATCAAAAGTTTTGGCCAACTCCTGATTCAGGGTTTGTTTGGCCTCTGAGTCTTCCTGGAGTGCACCAAACTGGTTTTCTGGAGGAGTCCTGTCCTCACAGAATTATTAGATTCCCTTAAACGATTAATTCCTGTGAATCAGCATTTTCCAGTAAAAATTGGGATTTACCAGATCATTCCTTATCACCTCCAGCTTAGATTCCTGCTTGATTTTCCTCACTTGTCTTAAAAAAACCCCCTCAAATAAACAAAAAATGACACAAAAAAAGAACATCAGCACTGAAGTACAAAAATAAAAGCAGGATGAAGTGTGGGAAGTGGAAGCCACGCTATGACCAGGGGATTTTAGGGGAGGTTTTGCAGCCAGAACTCTACTGAGGTGGCCCCAAAAGGTAAAAGATTTTTTTTTCTTTTTTNGCACAGAGAAACAGCAGCTCCCATCTCCAGCTGAGCCATGGATGCACCCTGGAGCTCCTGCAGTCTCCTTGTGCATTAAGGATAACAAAACATATAATAATAACAAAATAAACATATAAAATATTATATATATATATAAACATATATATCTAACAAACAAATAATAACAAAAGGATGAGGAATATCCTCACCACCCAAATCAACAAGCATCCCTGTCATCCTGAGCCTGATTTTCCCTTTTCCCTGCCCTGGGGCTGCTCCATCCCTCCTAACCCAGTCAGGCACACCCTGGCTGAGGGTTTATTGCTCTGCTCTTCCCCTCTGAGCAGTGTAGCTGCTAAATCACCCCCAGGCTGATTGTAGGACACCAATCTGACACTGCTGCAATTAATTTGTGGGTTTGGGCAGCTCTGCAGCGTGAGAAGAAAAGGTGAGAAAAAATGAGAGGGGTCACAATAAAAACCTCAGGCTGGAAGATGCTGAGTGAGGAGTACGTGAGTGCCACGGATTTGTTTTTCTCTCTTGGTGAAAAGCTTTGATTCTCAGCTCTCCCTTCATCCCCTCAGCTCTGCAGAGACCCCTGAGGGGCTGCCCTGGGGATGTGAGGGGTCTTTCCCTGTGCTCATCCCACTCCTGGAGCACTGAGATGCCAACCTCAGTGAGGCTGAGGAACAGGGGACTCAAACCAGAGCACAGAAATCCTCACTCACCTCCACCACTGCAAATCTCCTGGGAAAAAGTCACATTGTGTGGCTCTACACAGATATTTACTGTATGCAATGTGCTAGGTAGAAAAGTTATGCTGTATTAACATTTGAATAATATAGTGAATGGAGTTTTGTAATTAACATCAAGCTTTAGTAATTAAAATAGAAGCTATGTGTGTGTGATATTCTTTTTAGCTCAAGAAAGAGAGGAAATAATCAAGAATTCTTTGCACAAAGATAACAGTTGCAGAGACCCCTGAATTTTCTAGTGAAGAAGAATTGATGGCTTTCCTTATCAACAGAAACAACCTCTTTTGACTTAGAACCAGACTCGAAGATGCCAGAGGGTTGAAAGACAAGTACCAGCTGAAAAATAACTGTTTTNTTTTAAAAGATCTAAAAGCTGGAGAAGATCAGTGTGCCAGCCAGGCTCTGCTGCTGTCACCTTGCCTGACAAACAGGTGAGGACAGGATCAGGAACTGCACCCAGCATTTGAGAAGTCACCCAATAAATGCCTGATGCGTCTTGTCCCTTCCAACCACCACCCTTCCGTGGCTCTGTGGGGAAGTTCAGGAGTTGCAGGAGGATCAAGAGGTCCCATTTAGGTGGGAGGAGGTTTTTGGGTGCCCCAGGCACAGAGAAACAGCAGCTCCCATCTCCAGCTGAGCCATGGATGCACCCTGGAGCTCCTGCAGTCTCCTTGTGCATTAAGGATAACAAAACATATAATAATAACAAAATAAACATATAAAATATTATATATATATATAAACATATATATCTAACAAACAAATAATAACAAAAGGATGAGGAATATCCTCACCACCCAAA
>VXBR01004634.1:49111-81647 GCA_013400215.1 Cisticola juncidis | reverse complement strand
AGAAGAAGAAGAAGAAGAAGAAGAAGAAGAAGAAGAAGAAGAAGAAGAAGAAGAAGAAGAAGAAGAAGAAGAAGAAGGAGAAGAAGAAGAAGAAGAAAGCAGCGTGGGGCTGTTTCCACCCCATTTCTGGCGGGTTCTTTATCAGAGTTTGAAATGCGAGGCGCTCCCAGCTCCTCTCAGCCCCGGGGTTATCGCGCTGTGAAACTCCCGAGAGGAGCAGATAAAGTTCAAACCGCGCTCCCGCCGCTTTGTCCCGGCTTCACCCCAGATAAACCCGGGTTTATCTCGGGTCGGGAGCGCCGGCATCGCCTCGTGCGCGCTTTTTGTGTTTGGTTAAGGAGCGATAAGAGGCGATGTGGGTTTTGTTGTTTTGGGGGGTTTTTTATGTTTTTTGCCTTTTTTTCCCCCTAAAAAAGAGGTTTTAAACGTGAATTTGGGCATGGGCGCTGCTTGGGGGGTTTCCAGCAAAGGGAATTGAGGTAAAAACCCGAATTTTCAGCATGGGGTGAGGGGAAAATAACAAGGAAAAAAGAGGATTTGTGGGTTTTAGCAGGAGTTGTCAGATAATGGCAATTCTCAGAAGGATTTCTGTGCGGAAAGGAAACGCCTCAGCCCAGAGGCCAAAATTCCCTGTCCAGGCCAGGTGAACGAGAGACAAAAAACCCCCAAAATCTTTTCAGAGAGAGAAAGCAGCTCCCAGAAATTGCAGGGAATTCCAGGGAAAAAATCCAGTCCAGCTCTGCCTGGAGTGGGAATGACCCTGGGGATTTCACTGGGCAGAGGAGGAGATCAGAAACCTCCCCAAAAACGCCTTTCCTGAGGAATTCACCCAAATCCTCCCCAAACACCCCGAGGACTCAGCCCTCTGCTATCCCTGCCCTCTCTGAGAGAGTTTTTAATCAGGGAAATTCAAAATTCTCCTTTCCCTCAGGAAAAGCCCCTCAGGAAGGACGAGGCCGCCGAGGCCTGGGCCCGGCACTTTTAAAATGTTTTATTTCCATCCCACCTCGCTTCTCTCATCAAATCCATTTCCCCTTTTCTCCACAAGTGCTCTTGGCTGCCAGAGGAGCTCTGAAAGCTCCCAGAAATTCATTTATTTTGTTATTTTGTGGCGTTTTCCGGGGTGAAAAAGGGGGAATCCACGGAGCAGGCCACGGCCTTTGTTTACATTGGGATAAAAGCAGCAGTGACAAAAAAGGACAATTTTACCCCAAAAATGCGGCCTCAGAAAGAGGAATTTATGGTTTTGAACAGCTCTGCGACACTGGATGAAGAGGTAAAGAAGGATTTGGGGTTGGGAAGGAGAAAGGAGGGATCAGGGAAGAATTCCTGGTGTGAGGAAAAAAGAAAAAAAAAATCTGGTGGATGTGGCTGGGGGATTTCTGTGGGAAAATCCTTGTCACTGTCACACATGGGGCTGGGAATGTCTGGAATTTTGGGATTTCTGCAGAAAAATCGCTGTCACTGTCACATATGGGGTTATAAATGCCTAAAATTCCAGGATTTCTGCAGAAAAATCCCTGTCACTGTCATATATGGGGTTATAAATGCCTGGAATTCCAGATTTCTGCAGGAAAATCCTTGTCATTGTCTTGTACGAGGCTGTGAATTTTGGGATTTCTGCAGCAAAATCTTTGTCACTGTCATAAATGGGGCTGGGAATGTCTAAAATTCCAAGATTTCTGCAGGAAAATCCTTGTCATTGTCTTGTACGAGGCTGTGAATTTTGGGATTTCTGCAGCAAAATCTTTGTCACTGTCATAAATGGGGCTGGGAATGTCTAAAATTCCAAGATTTCTGCAGGAAAATCGTTGTGACTGTCACAGATAGGGCTGGGAATGTCTGGAATTCCAGGATTTCTGCAGTAAAATTGCTGTCACTGTCATATATGGGGTTATAAATGCCTGGAATTCCAGATTTCTGCAGGAAAATCCTTGTCACTGTCATAAATGAGGCTGAGAATGTCTGGAATTTTGGGATTTCTGCAGGAAAATCCTTGTTACTGTCACACATGGGGCTGGGAATGTCTGGAATTTTGGGATTTCTGAGGGAAAATCTTTGTCACTGTCATAAATAGGGCTGGGAATGACTGAAATTCTAGGATTTCTGCAGGAAAATTATTGTCATTGTCATATATAGGACATTATAAATGCTTGGAATTCTAAATTTCTGCAGCAAAGTCCTTGTCACTGCCACACATGGGGCTGGGAATGTCTGGAATTTTGGGATTTCTGGGGGAAAGTCCTTGTCACTGTCACATGTGGGGCTGGGAAAGTCCAAAATTCCAGGATTTCTGTGGGAAAATCCTTGTCACTGTCACATGTGGGGTTGAGAACATCTGGAATTTTGGGATTTCTGCAGAAAAATTGCTGTCACTGTCATATATGGGGTTATAAATGCCTGGAATTCCAGATTTCTGCAGGAAAATCCTTGTCACTGTCACAAGTGGGGCTGGGAATGTCTAAAATCCCAGGATTTCTGCAGGAAAATTGTTGTTACTGTAACATATGGGGCTGGGAATGTCTGGAATTTTGGGATTTCTGCAGGAAAACCCGGGAACTGCAGCACCAGCACAGCCCCAGAATCCCAAACCCTAAAATCAGATTTTTGTCAGGTTAAATCTCATTCCTATTCCTACCCCGTTTCTCTGATTAAACAAAGCAATTTCCAAGGCTGAGAGGAGCTCGTTGGCCCCAGGGCTGCTCCCTCCACCTGCTGCTCTATTTTTAGATTTAGATTTATTTTTTAAATTCTTCTAGAACAGAATTAAAAGGGAAAAGCAGCAGGGCTGGGGTTGGGGTTTAAATTGTCCCTGGTCCCTGGGATAAAGGAGGATTTTACCCAGGAATGAGCTCAGATCTCACCGGGGACCCATCCCTGCTATCTTTGGATCTTTAATTGAGGTTTTTACCCAGCCCAGCACAGCTGAGCTGAGCTCTGGCTCAGGAGGACTCGGCTGAGCCTTAAAAGTGAATTTTCCCCTCCAGTTATAATAAAAAAAATCCATAAAATCCATAAAAAATCCAAAAAAAATCCAGCTCAGAGAGCTCACCTGCGGCAGAGTTCATTTCCATCCCCCTTTGGAGGCACCAATCTGTCCAAATTCGTATTTTAAAAGTTGCTCTAAGGCTTTTAAACATTTTCTGATCATTTCCTGGTGAAGTTTTGGGTGGAAAAGGAGATTTTTTTTCCCCCAGAATTTTGTTGGGTTCCCTTTCACACCAAATCTTTTTGCAGGAGCAGCAACTCCCGGGAAGGGCTTCAGGGCTTGGGTGGGGGCCTCTAGAACTTTAGGGGGAAAAGGAGATTTTTTTATTTTTTGGGGTGTTCTGATGCTTTGGGTGGAAAAGGAGATTTTTTGTTTCAGAGTTCTGATGGTTTGGGTGCAAAATGAGATTTTTTTTTCAGAATTCTGATGGTTTCCCTTCCACCACCAAATCTTTTTCCCGAGGCAGCATCTCCCAGAAACGGCTCCAGGGCTCGGGGGGGCTCCTCTGACACCTCAGCTCGCTGACAGCGCCGAGGGGTTGGGATTTGGGCTCCTGATCCTGCAGACACGGGGCAGATAAAAACCCAGGATTTGGGATTTGGGATTTGGGATTTGGGCTCCTGACCCCGCATTTTCTTCCCAGTGAGGGCAGGGAGGGGCTGGGATGGAATTCCCAGGGAAGCCATGGCTGCCCCATCCCTGGGATTCCATCCCATCCCAAATTCCCATCCCATTCCCTGAGGAGGTCTCAGCTAGGCCCGTGGGCATCCCTGGAAATTCCCAATTTTCCAAAGGCTCCGAATCCAGGAATTGCTCCCAGGGATCTCCAGCACCTCGAGCTTCCCATGGATGAAATAATTTCCTTTTCCCAAACACACAAATTCCTCAGCAGAGTCATCCCTCTGGAATAGTTCTTTCCTTTTATTTCTTTTATTTTGGTTTTGGATGGACCGTCCTTCCAAAGCTGTGAGGGGAGGGAAAAACAAGGAAGGGGAAAGGAAAAGGAGGAAAGAGAGAAAAGGAGGAAAGAAAAAAAGGAGGAAAGAGAAAAAGGAGAGTGAGAAAAAGGAGGAAAGAGAAAAGGAGGAAAAAATAAAAGGAGGAAAGAGAGAAAAGGAGGAAAGAAAATAAAAGGAGGAAAGAGAAAAAGGGGAATGGGAAAAAGGAGGAAAGAAAAAAAAAGGAGGGAAGAAAAAAGGAGGAAAGAGAAAAAGCAGAATGAGAAAATCTTGGAAAGAAAAGGGAGGAAAGAGCAAAGCCGGGCAGTTTGGGGGTGGGTGGGTGATTTATGAGGTGCTGAAAAGAATCTTCAGAGCTGTCACTGACCCCGGAGCTCTCAGCCTGAATAAACACAGAGCCCTGCCCTGCCTGTGTCCCAGTGCAAACCATTCCAGAGCCCCGGGCTGGCACTGGGAGAGCCCCGGGCTGGCACTGGGAGAGCCCCGATGTGGCACTGGGACAGCCCCGATGTGGCACTGGGACAGCCCCGATGTGGCACTGGGACAGCCCCGATGTGGCACTGGGAGAGCCCCGGGCTGGCACTGGGACAGCCCCGATGTGGCACTGGGACAGCCCCGATGTGGCACTGGGAGAGCCCCGGGCTGGCACTGGGACAGCCCCGATGTGGCACTGGGACAGCCCCGATGTGGCACTGGGAGAGCCCCGGGCTGGCACTGGGACAGCCCCGATGTGGCACTGGGACAGCCCCGATGTGGCACTGGGAGAGCCCCGGGCTGGCGCTGGGACAGCCCCTCTGGATATCCCGGCCTCAGGTGCTCCCTAGTGGAGCTTCCAGCCCTTCCCGGGCCTCCTTCCCCTTTCTGGAAGGGAAACCACATCAAAAATCCCAAAAAACCCCAAATCCAGGATCAGAAGCATCCCAGTCCTGCTGAGGGATCGCAGATTCCCAAAAATCCATCCCCAAAGGATCTCGAGGAGCNGAGGAAAGAGAGAAAAGGAGGAAAGAAAAAAAGGAGGAAAGAGAAAAAGGAGAGTGAGAAAAAGGAGGAAAGAGAAAAGGAGGAAAAAATAAAAGGAGGAAAGAGAGAAAAGGAGGAAAGAAAATAAAAGGAGGAAAGAGAAAAAGGGGAATGGGAAAAAGGAGGAAAGAAAAAAAAAGGAGGGAAGAAAAAAGGAGGAAAGAGAAAAAGCAGAATGAGAAAATCTTGGAAAGAAAAGGGAGGAAAGAGCAAAGCCGGGCAGNTAGTGGAGCTTCCAGCCCTTCCCGGGCCTCCTTCCCCTTTCTGGAAGGGAAACCACATCAAAAATCCCAAAAAACCCCAAATCCAGGATCAGAAGCATCCCAGTCCTGCTGAGGGATCGCAGATTCCCAAAAATCCATCCCCAAAGGATCTCGAGGAGCCTCCTCTCCCCAAATCTTTCCCCACAACATCCCAGCCCCAATCCTGATTTTCCTGTCAGTCACAGCATTCCCCACCCCATTCCCAACCTTTGATCCATTTCTGGCTGTCCCAGAGTTGGCAAATCCAGAATTCCTCATATCTCAGAGATAAAGGAGGAAAACCCAAATCTGGAGCAGCAGAACCATCCCAGTCCTGCTGAGGGATCACAGATTCCCAAAAAATCCACCCTGTTGGAACAAACCCTGAGCCTCTTCTGCCCCAAACCTTTCCCCACAACATCCCAGCCCCAATCCCGATTTTCCCTTGGCTCTCTCAGCATTCCCAGCCCCATTCCCAACCTTTGATCCATTCCTGGCCTCCCCAGGGTTTGTAAATCCCGAGTTCCTCCTCTCTCCGAGATCAGGGATGCAGCAGCAGGGCAGGGAGGAGATAACGCCGGGAATTCCTCGGGCAGGAACTCTGGACCCTGCTCTGGCAGGAGATACCGGAGCTTTTTTCCCAAATTTTTGGGTTTTTAAACACAGAATCCCGGATCCCACTGGGTTGGGCCAGAAGCAGCAACTGCATCCCTCAAAAACGGCTCATTCCCCTCAAAAATGGCTCATTCCCCTCAAAAATGGCTCATTCCCCTCAAAAATTACTCTTTTCCCTCAAAAATGGCTCTTTCTCCTCAAAAATGGATTCTTTTCATTAAAAAGTGGCTATTTTCCCTCGAAATTTGATCTTTTTCCCTCAGAAATGGGCCTTTTCCTTAAAAAACGGCTTTTTACCCTCAAAAATGGCTCCTTTGCTTCAAAAAAGGGGCTTTTCCTTAAAAACGGGGTCTTTCACCTCAAAAATGTCTTTTTTTCCTCAAAAATGGGCCCTTTTATCCTAAAAATATGGACTTTTTCCACTCAAACATGGCTCTTTCCCCCAAACCAGGCTCTTTTCCCCTAAAAATGGCTTTTTTCCCCTCAAACCCGGGCTCTTTTTTCCCTGAAAAATGGCCTCTTTTTCCCTAAAAATGGCTTTTTTTCCTCAAAAATGTCTATTTTCCCCTAAAAATGTGGCTTTTTTCCCTCAGAAATGTCTCTTTTCCCCTAAGAATGTGGCTTTTTTTCCTCAGAAATGTCTCTTTTTCCTTAAAATTTTTTCCCCCTTAGAAATGTCTCTTTTTTTCTCAAAAATGTCTCTTTTTCCCCTCAATAAATGCCTTTTTCCCCTCAAACCCGGGTTTTTCCCTCCAGCCCCTCCCGGTGCCCTTTTCCCCCGGGAATTCCAGGCGGAGATCAAAGCGCCCGAGCATTCCCGGGACGCTGAGTCAGGAGTTCCCCGGCCCGACCCCCCCGCAGGAATTTCCATTTCTGCCTCTCCTTATTCCCCAAAAATTCCTGATCTCTGATCCCGGGTCCAGCCCGGCCCTGCTGCGGGATTTGTC
This sequence comes from Cisticola juncidis, assembly GCA_013400215.1. Lineage (NCBI taxonomy): Eukaryota > Metazoa > Chordata > Aves > Passeriformes > Cisticolidae > Cisticola > Cisticola juncidis. Next base: position 74,875 of record VXBR01004634.1, on the reverse strand, counting down.
GCATTAATTTCATTTTTTCAATTTTTTCCCCCCTGAGATGAAAGCTCCGAGCATCTCCCCCCGAATTTCCTCTCCTTTTGTTCTCAGGAAGTCTGATTATTTTTGGTTTTAATTTTCCACCCCCTTTTCCTAATATTTATTCATGAGGAATTTTTGGGTTTTGGTCTTTTTGGAGTTTTTTTTTTGCTTTCTGGAGCTTCCCAGCAGCTGCTCCTGCTCCGATGGAATTCGCTCGGCTCCAGGGATGGATTTTCAGATTTTCATCTCCCCCAGGGACAGGCAGCTGCTCCCCCTGGCCGGGAATGCAGCTCCAAAAACCGGGAATTCCGGATTTTATGGAATTTCGAGGGAATTCTGGCCGCTCACCTGCAGCTGCTCCAGCCAAATCCTGCTTTTCCAAAAACTGGGCCTGATCCCTAAACATCCCAATTTGTGCTTTAAACTCGAGTTTATCCCTTTCCCTTTTTGTTTCTTCCTTTTCCTTTTCTTTCTCTCTATTCCAGATTAGAGATTTCTACCCTCTATTTCTTTCTCTCTATTCTCTCTATTCTTCAAATGGAACCAAAGGAAAAGAAAAAAGAGGGAAAAATACTGCAGATAGGAAAATAATAAAGGAAAAGAGAAATAGAAAAGGAAAGGAAAAGGGAAAATGGGAAATGAGGGGGAAAAAAGGAGGGGAAGGGGAAGGGGAAAGGGAAGGGAAAAGGAAAGGAAAAGGAAAAGGAAAAGGAAAAGGAAAAGGAAAAGGAAAAGGAAAAGGAAAAGGAAAAGGAAAAGGAAAAGGAAAAGGAAAAGGAAAAGGAAAAAAGGAAAAGGAGAAGTCTGGGAGCGTTGCAGGTGGAGGGAGCGGGAGAGGGAGGAAAAGAGGGAAAAGGGAATCCCAGGAATGAGCCCGGGGCCATGGAAATCCCCGGGATTGCTGCTCCTTGGAGCTGCCATGGAAAAGGGTCATGTTTCCCCCCGATATTCCCAAAATTCCCATGGAAAAGAGCCCCATTTCCTCCTGATATTCCCAATATTCCAATAGAAAGGGCTCTGCCTCTCCTGTTTCCCTCTGATATTCCCAATATTCCCATGGAAAGGGCTCTGCCTCTCCCTTTCCCCCCGATATTCCCAATATTCCATGGAAAGGGCTCTGCCTCTCCCTTTCCCCAGCTCCTCCAAGGTCTGGCTCTGTTTCCATGGCAATGCCCAATCCCGGGAAATTGGATTTCCAGGGATGTCAGCAGGGCACAGCCCGGTGCTGATCCCACCTGGGATTTTCTGCATTGGGGGGGAGGTTTGGAAACCCAAATCCCCCAAAATTGGGACAAGGGTGGTGCCTGATCCCCCCCATCCTTCCCAGCCGATCCCAAATCCAAATTTGTGAGCAGCACATCCAAAAACTGAAGTGATGACAAAAAATGGGAAGGGAGAGCAAAAAAAATTAAAGACAATTTCCCTGGAAATCGGGAAAATCCCTTTCCCTGAGACCCTGCCTGTGATATATTTATTTTCTGGATTAAATTCTTTAAATCCCAGCTCAGAAATCCCTACCTAGCCAGGAGATTTGAGGGAAAAATCCACATTGTGCCCCAGAAGAGGCTCAGAATTCCCTAAATCCCGGCTCAGGTGTCCCTGCCTGGCTGGGGGATGCAAAGGGAGGCACTGACAGGGAAAAATCCACATTTTCTCCCAAAAAAGGCTCGGAATTCCCTAAATCCTGGCCCTACCTGGCTGGAGGCCGGAGGTGCAGCTGCTGTGATATTTTTATTTTCCATCTCCTGCTGGGGCCCCCGGGCTGAGGCGTTTCCTGTGCTTTGAGGCCTCAGCATCCGCTGCAAACGCTGAATTTCGGGGCTGGTTTGGCCCTAAAACCGAGCCCAGGCCGCAGCTGAGCCCAGCCTAAGGAGGCTGAAGGGGGAGGGGAAAAGCTGAGCTTAAAATCTGAGTTAGAACCGGCAGAACTGGGGTGGGCAGGGCTGGGTGTGAAACTCCCTGGTTTGGAAATGATGTGGGAGAGGCTGAGCCGAGGTTTCTCCAGGATCTGGGGAATCCCGGGGTGCTCCCTCTGTCCCCAAACAAAAATCCCAAAAATCCCAAAAATCCCAAAAATCCAGCAGGGAATTTTCCTATAAATCTGCTTTTTATGGTCCCTTCTCCACCAAATCCCCCTCCTTGGGAAATGTCACTGGTGAGGGATCCCCGAGGTGCTGCCCTGAAAATCCCGACCCAAAACGGCCCCAGAAGGGCCCTGGAGCTGCTTTCGGGTTTCTCCTTCGGCTCCACAACCCCAAATCCCGACCCCAAGCACTCGGGGTCCCCCTGGCTCCTGGGCCTTGCCTGGGCTGTGCTGGGAACCGAAAGAAAAATTGAATTTTTTCCTTCATTTCTCAGAAAAGGGGGGCCCAAAACACCTGGGAGCAGCTGGAGGAGCAGCACTGGAATTCCAGGAGGATTTTCAAGTGGGAATTTCCAGGAATATTTTCCACATTTCCATGTGGAAATCTCTGCATTTCTGGGAATATTTCCCCCCTTTCCTTATGGAGGAGCATCTCCATGTTCCCAGGAGATTTTCCATTTCCCATTTCCATACAGAAATCTCCATATTCCCAGGAGATTTTCCATTTTCCATTTCCATACAGAAATCTCCATATTCCCAGGAATATTTCCCACATTTCCATGTGAAAATCTCTGCATTTCCAGGAATATTTCCCACATTTCCAAGTGGAAATCTCTGCATTTCCAGGAGTTTTTCCCTCTTTTCCCCACCCCAGCCTTTCCCATCCCAGCCGTGATGGGATAAAATTAAAAAACAAACAAAAAACCCCAAAAAACCCCCGGGTTTTATTTATTACCATCCAACCCCTCCTTCCACGCAGAAATTGGGAAAACGTGAAAATTCATTCCAGAGCATCCATCACCACCTTGTTCTCATGGGAATTTTGGGGAGAAAAACCTGGAAAAATCCCAATCCCATCCCCAGGTGGCTCCAGGTGAGCTCCCGGAGGAAATTCCTGCCGGGAAAGCTCAGCGGCTCCGGGTGCGGCTCCTCGGCTGCAGCTCCGCTTTTCCCACCCGGAATTTTCGGGATCATCGGGATCACCCCGGGGGGGATCCCGGGGGGTTTAAAAGGAGGAGGAATCGCGGCCCCAAAGTTCCTCCTCCTCCTCTTTTTGGGGCGTCCCCGCTCTCGCCGCTTCCTCCTCCTGCCCCGCAGCGCTCGGGGCGCTCCGAGGGATCCCATGGATGCCCCGATCCCGGAGGAGATCCCGAGGGTCCTGGCAGGTACCGACCCCTCCTCACCCCCTCCCTCAGCAGGGAAATCCCTGTGGGGCAGGATTGGGGGAGGATTTTCCATGGTGGTTTGGGGTCTTCAGGGCTTGTGGGACGTCCCTGTCCCCCAAAATTTAGGGGGACTGTGGGACCTCCTTGAACACACGGAGAATTTGGGGGCTGCGGGACCTCCCTGTCCCGGACCCCGAGGAGAATTTGGGGGCTGTGGGACCTTCCTGACCCCAAACTCGAGGGAAATTTGGGGGCTGTGGGACCTTCCTGACCCCAAACTCGAGGGGAATTTGGGGGTGACTCCAAGGAGAATTTGGGGCTGTGGGATCTCCTTGTCCTCAAAAATTTGGGGGCTGCGGGACCTTCCTGACCCAAAAAATTTGGGGGCTATGGGACCTCCTTGTCCTCAAAAAATTTGGGGAATGTGGGACCTTCCTGATCCCAAACTCAAGGAGGATTTGGGGGCTGTGGGACCTCCCTGTCCCATAAGAGAATCTGGGGGCTGTTTTTGAGTTTCTGGGCCTCAAACCCCTGAATTTTGTGGGGTTTTTTTTCAGTGTGGGGTGGGGACAGAACTCACGTGGTGCCCATAAATCCGTCAATCCAACCCCAGCAGGGATTTCAGGCTGGAGCAGGGGTTCAATCCCCCCCTGCCAGAGGGACCCCAATATTCTGGGGGTGTTTTGCACCTCTTGCTGCTCGGGGCTGCTGCTTGTGAGGGTTTGATCCTCAAACCCCAAAACCTCGTGGGGATTTGTTCGTGTGGTGTCCATAAATCCCTAAATCCTCCCCTGGCAGGGATTCAATCCCCCCCTGCCCATGGAAACCCCACACTGGGAGGTGCTGAGGAGCCCTGGGACCCCTTTTTGGTGTTTTGGGGTTTTTTTTGGGGTTTCCATCTCTCATTTCCTGCCGTGGCAGCGCCGAGCTCATCCCTCCCCCTCCAACCCCCACAGAACCTCCAGACCCATCCCTGCCTCTCCCAGCCCCTCCGAGCTTTTCCCGAATTCCTGGATGGGATTGGGAATTCTCCCCTGGGCTCAGCCCCCTCCAGGGCTCCTCTCTGGGATCATTTCCTCGTTAGCTGCCGGGTTTTAATTGAAGGTTTCGGCTCTGGTCCCCAGCCCGGCCTCGGTTTGCTGGCAGGGGGAGCAGGCGGGGAATGGAGATCGAGTGTGGGTCACAAACCCCGGGATCAAACCTGGGCACAGCCGGACGGCCCCGAGGCTTCCCGGGCTGGGGAGGCTCCAGGATGGGAGTGGAGGAGCTTAAACTCCTTATTTTTATTATTTATTTTGTATTTTATGAGGTTTTTGGGGTGATCCAGGTTTCCTAAACCCCTTCCCAGCTTTCCTGACCCTTCCTGGGTTTCTCCAACTCCTTTTCCAGGCCCAGATTCCCTAAACCCTTTCCCAGATTCCCTAAACCCTTTCCCACATCCAGGTTTCTCTAAACCCTTTTCCAATCCCGGATTTCCTGACCCATCCCATCTTCCTTGACTCTTCCCACTCCCACTTTTCCTCCGGTATCCCCGATTTCCCCTCCCGTGTCCCGGATTTCCCGTCCTGTGTCCCGGATTTTCCCGTATCCCTGATTTCCCGGCCATTCCTTGATTTCTGGCCATTCCCTGTTTTCCGGGCCATTCCCTGTTTTCTGGGCCATTCCCTGATTCCCGGCCATTCCTTGATTTCCCCTGCTGTATCTCTGATTCCCAGCCATTCCCTGATTTTCCCATATCCCTGATTTCCAGCCATTCCCTGATTCCCAGCCATTCCCTGATTTTCCCAGATCTCTGTTTTCCTGGCCATTCCCTGATTCCCAGCCATTCCCTCTTTTCCAGAGGCTGAGGATTTCCTGGCATGGGGTTTGCAGGAGGAGCCGCTCAGCGCCGGCGCCCGGGAGCGCCGGGATCGGATCCTCGGCTCCTTCCAGCGCCTCCGAGCCAGGTGGGATCCCTGAATTCCTGAATTCCCAATCCAAACCCTCCGGAATCCCCAATCCAAACCCTCCGGAATTCCCTCAGATTTTGGGGATTCCTCCTTCCAGTGGAGCTCCCCCATGGTCTGGAGTTGTTCGGATATTCCAGGCTCGGGGTGATGGGAGAATCCCGGGGAGTTGTTGTGGTTTTATTTGGATTTTCTCTGTCTCGGGATGGGGAATCCTTCCCCTGTTTTTAAGGAAGGAATTCTGGGATATTCTGGATTTATTCTTCCAGCTCAAGTTGGGATTTTCTTCCCCCTCTCCCCCTTTTTCCTTTGAGGAAGGAATTCTGGGATATTCCTGATTTATTACATAATTTTAGGATGGGGATTTTCCTCCCCCCACCTTTATTTTTGAGGAAGGAATTCTGGGATATTCCTGATTTTTTCCCCTGATTTTCCCCCCTTTTCCTTAAGGAAGGAATTCTTGGATATTCCCATTTTATTCCTGGTGGGAATTTCCCCCCTTTTTTTTATTCTAAGGAAGGAATTTCCCACATTAACCCAAATCAGATCAATCCCATTTTCACCTCCTTTTATCCCTGAGCTCCCTCCCACCACTAATTCCGTTTGGAGCCTTCTGGGTTGTTCCTTTCCGGAATTTTCCAGCCTTTCCCAGCCTGGCTGATGGAATTATCCAGCTTTTCTCATCCATTTCCTCCCGGATCCATCATTAACCTGAAACCTGAGAGCCTCGACTGAGCTGGAAAATGAATTTAAATCCATTTCTCCCCTAATGGGGAATTCCCAATCCCATTTTCCTGGCTCCCATTTTTTCCCCCCTGTTCAGGTCTCGTCCAGCATTGATTTTTTTAACATTTATTTTCCCAGACATTCAAATCCTGGCTCCACAGATCCCATTTCACCCCATCCCTTGGGAATAACAGCTCCTCACTGATGAGGAAAAACCGGGAATTTGATTGGAAGCTGCCAGGATTTTATGGATCCAGCTCAGGGAGTTTGGATTTTGGGATTTTCCAGCTGCTCCAATCCCCTTAAACCCAATTTGCCCAATTTTTTTTTTTTTTTTCATTTTTTGGGTGTTGCAGGCCCAAAACTCCAAGAATATCCTGGATAATTGGGAAATCAGGATTTGGGATAAGGTTTTCTGCAGGAACGGGTGGGGGAAACACCAAATTTAGGGAAAATATTGGGGAAAAAACAAAAATTCCATGGGGGAGCTTCCTGGAAATCCAAGCACTCCCAAGATCTGACATTTATGGGATTTATCCAAGATTTCTGTTGGCAGAGGCAGGAATGAGCTCTAAATCCCAAAAAACCTTCTCCTTCCTTCATTCCTGATTCCATCTTATCCCAAATTTTCCTTCCCAGAGCAAAAACAATCCAAGCATGGAATCAAAGCCAAATCCTCGAGCTGAAATCAGATTTTTTTTTGCTGCTTTTTTTATCCTAAAAACCAAAAAAAGCAGGAAAATCCAATCTTTTTTTGGCATTTTCCCTCTGCCTTCCCAGAGCTGCTCCGGGAGGGAGCGGAACTCAATTTTCCCGTTTTTTTTAGGCCATTTCCTGGGATTAAAAATGACAGAGGTCGGGAACAAAGCCCCGGTGCTTTCACGGAGCGGGAATTGCGAGTGACAGAAAATCATTCAGGAAATGCTGGCGCTAAAACGTGGCCAGGAAAAGCTCCCGAGGCTAAAATTCCCAGGAAAAAAAAATAAAAAAGGGATTTTTGCTGCTCTTCTCTGTCCAGGAGGCAAAAATATCCCGAATTTTTTGGATTGGAGAAATGCAGGGATCTCTCAGAGCTGATATTTTTCAGCTTAAATGTTGAAGAATTGGAATTTTCCATGGAAATGTTGGGATTTAAGAATAAAAGGATATGAGGGAATAAAGCTGGAGCTGCTTTTCCAGCTGCCCTCACGTGGGGCTGGATTTTGGGGATTTAGGGATAAAACGGAGCAGCCACGGGATGGAGAAAAAATTCCTTGTGGAATTCAGGAACCACTCCTGAGAGCATCCCAAGAAATTCCCAATTTTTCCTCCAAAAGGCTCTTCCCAACCCAACATCCCTGGGAATTTTCTCCCTGTGTGCATTTGGGATTTTTCCTGATTTATTTTTTTAATCCAAAGCAAAGGATTTGAGGGAAAAAAGGTCACGGGAATTTTTGTGTTTGAAGGATCTGTTCCCATGGGTGGAAATCCCTGGAATTACGGTTGGGAAGGGCCTTAAATCCGATCCATTCCCTTCCCACCATCCCAGGTTGTTCCAGGCCCTCTCCAGGGCTGGCACATCCCAGATCCTCTGGGAATTCCTTGTGCTTCCCCTTCCTTGGGTTCTCCCATCCATCCCGGGTCCCTCAGGCTGGAATTATCCTGCAGGAAATTCCAGGATTTTATGGCTCTTTCTCCTTTCCTTTTCAGGTACCACCTGGAATTCCCACCCCGAGGTGAGTCCAGCTGGGAAAAGGCTGGGAAGGGCTGCACTGGGAGAGGTTCCTCGTGCTGAATTCCCAGGAAAAAGGGATTTTATGGATGTGTGGGGCAGTTCCTGGGGTGGGGAAAATTCCCCAGCGGGGATCTCATCCCAGAGAGGAATTCCCACAATTTCTGTGGCTCCGGCATCAATTCCTGGGCTGGGAAGTTTTCCAGGAACTCCAGAGATTTGGAAAAGTTTGGGAAGCTCGGAAGGGGCAGGGTATTCCCATGGAGAATGGATTTGGAGTGAAGGTTCCGGGCTGTCCCTCAGTTTTCCTGAGCTGGGAATGGGAGCAGAGTCCAGGATCAGGATGGAATTTTCCAGCAATGCCCATTCCTTGTTAAAAATTTGGGAAATTTTGGCTTTTCTCCTAACTCCCTCCATCGTGGGTGTGAGGATTTGACCTTCCTGGGATCCCTGAGGGTCACCGGGAGGGAATTCTGGATCTGTGGGAGAATCACTCGGAGCTGAGCCGGAGCTCCTTTGGATCCAGGGATGGAATTCCCGATTCAGACCTTTGGGAACAACTCCGGGATTGGTGGATTTGTCCTTTTTCCTTAAAAAAATGCTTGGGATCCATGAGGATGTCCCGGAGTTCCACTGAGGAATGAAATCCCTTCCTGGAATTCCAACTCCTGCAATCCTTCCTTTCCCTCAGGAACAAATTCCCTTCCTGTCATTCCATCTTCTCCAAACCTTCTTTTGCTCCAGGAATTAAATCCATTCCCAGCATTCCAACTCCTCTGATCCTTCCTTTTCTCCAGGAATTAAATCCATTCCCAGCATTCCAACTCCTCTGATCCTTCCTTTTCTCCAGGAATTAAATCCATTCCCAGCATTCCAACTCCTCTGAACCTTCCTTTTCTCCAGGAATTAAATCCATTCCCAGCATTCCAACTCCTCCAATCCTTCCTTTCTCTCAGGAACAAATTCCCTTCCTGTCACTCCATCTTCTCCAAACCTTCTTTTCCCCCAGGAACTGAACTCATTCCCAGCATTTTGACTCCTCCAATCCTTCCTTTTCTCCAGGAATAAATCCCTTCCCAACATTCCAACTCCTCCGATCCTTCCTTTTCCCCAGGAGTGAATTCCTGGCGCGTTCCCTCCTCTCCAGCCCATCCTGGAAATGCCAGGAATGCGAATTCCCCCCCGGGATCGGCGTTATCCCGTTTCAATCTGAGCCTCGGTGCTTTAATTGCTTCCCAGGCATTGTTTTCCCGATGAATCCAGCATCTGGCACCATTTGGAAAAGTCCAGCCGACAGCTGGGACGAAAATTAACAAAAAAAAAGGGAAGGAGGGAAGAGCCGAGCGCATAAAAGGCTCCAAATGAGATTTTAAATTGGAAAAGTTTATGGAATTTGAAGGGTGGAGGAGGAGGGAGGCTTTTGTTCCTTGGAATGTTCTTTTTGTGGAGGTGGAAGATGAAGGAAAAGTAGGAAAATCGGGATGTGGAACAGGGCAGGGATTTGGAAAGGAGCGCCTGGCTCGGGATTCCCACTGGGAATTCCTAGGACTTCTCCTAATGGGTCCCTTGGGAATTAATATTGTTGGGACAAAACCTTCCAAGGAAATGGGAAAATTGAGGGAAAAACCTGGGATTTGATGTACGAAGAGGCTGAGCTGATCTCTGCAGAGGAAGGAGAGGTGGGAATGGGAATTTGGGAGTCCTGGATGGAAAAGAGCCTGGGAATTTGGGAATTGTGGGGTTGGGGTTGATTTTTAGGGATGGAATTCAATTTGTGCCTCCAGATAAGAGGGCTGGGAAATCCTGGGATAAAGGAGGATGGAGTTAAGGAACAGGGTGGAGAGGGGAAGGAAGAGGATCCTTCCAGGATTTCCCTTGGAATATTTAGGGAATATTTTCAGAAGGATTTCAGCACAGCTTGAGCCAGATCTGGTAAAGGCAGAGCCCTGGGAATCCAGAGAGCCAAATCCCAGGAATTCCAGTTCTCCCAGCCTGTGGATTCCCAGGATTGGCTGCAATGAACCAAAACAATCCTGGGATCCGAGAAATCCATGCAAATCAGGAGTTCAGGATCCTCTCTGCTCCAGATGAGGATTTTTTCCCTTTTTTTTTTTTTTTTTTTTAAGGAATTCTCTGCTATTCCTGATTTATTCCCTCATTCCAGGAAGGGGATTTTTTCCCCCTCTTTTGTGGAAAATCTGGGATTTGAGTGCGGATGTGACTGAGCAGGATTCAAGGATCCAGAGCAGGAATTGCTGTTCCCAAATCCCCAGCACGAAACTCTGGAGCTCAAATTTATTTTTCCTTAATCCATCGGAACAGAGTCCCAGCAGGAGTGGAATTCCCGTTGCGAACTGACTTATTTTAAATTCCGTGTATTTAATTCAGAATAATCTGCCCGGAAAAAGAAGGAATTTGGGAAGGAAAACGGGGAATTGGAGCCCTTCCCCCAGCCGAGCTCCTGGGCGCTGTTTTCCAGGGAGAAATGCCCAAGAAAAGCCGGGATTTGGGAGGAAGGGAAGGAAGGAACGGTCTGAGGGAGCGGCGAGAGGCGGCTCTGGGTACTGCAAGGGAGGAGAGAAAATCGGGAAAGGGACGGGAATTCGGGAAGGGAACGGAGAGAGAGAGCTGGGGAAAAAGGAGGGATAGAGAGGGAAAAGGGAGGGAGGAAGAGGGAAAGGTCCCTGCGGGGATAAACGGGAGCTTAAGGGGCAGGGTTGGAATTCCAGAATTGCTGGAGTGGGAATTCACCAGGGAAACTGGGAGAGAGGGATGGGAATTGCTGGAATGGGATTTTGTGGGGGCAAAAGGGAGTGAGAATTTGGGAGGGGAAAAGGAATAATTGGAATGGGAATTTGTGAAGGAAACAGGCATTGTTGGAATGGGAATTTTGAGGGGAAAAGGGATCGCTGGAGTGAGAATTTGGGAGCAGAAAAGGAATAATTGGAATGGGAATTTGTGAAGGAAACAGGCATTGTTGGAATGGGAATTTTGAGGGGAAAAGGGATCGCTGGAGTGAGAATTTGGGAGCAGAAAAGGAAGGAATAATTGGAATGGGAATTCTGAGGGAAACAGGCATTGCTGGAGGGAGAATTTTGGGGAAAACAGGCATTGCTGGAGTGGGAATTTTGGGGAAAATGGGGATTGCTGAAATGGGAATTTGTGAAGGAAACAGGCATTGTTGGAATGGAAATTTTGGGGAAAAGAGGCATTGATGGGATGGGAATTCTGACAGAAACAGGCATTGTTGGAATGGGAATTTTGGGGAAACAGGTATTGGTGGAATGGGAATTTGTGAAGGAAACAGGCATTGCTGGGATGGGAATTCTGATGGAAAGAGGCATTGGTGGAATGGGAATTTTGGGGAAAACCAGCTTTGCTAGTTCAGGAGGTTCAGGTGTGAAATCCCCGCTGGGGCAGAGCTCAGCTCAACCCCCCGGGGTCTTTGGGCTCCTTTCCCGGGGTCTCTCCAGGGTTTTTCTGTGTCCTCTCCAGGTCTGGGCCTTGGCTGTGGAATTTCCCTTCCCACCCAAACCATTCCATGATTCCCTGATTTTTTTGACTCTCGGGAGCTCGGGGGGCTCCGTAACCTCTGCCCAAAGACCCTCGGAGATGGAAAATGTTACCCCTGCCCATCTTCCCATGGAATTCCTGCCTGGGCACTCCAGGGATCCATTCCCACTGGAATTCCCAGTGGATGCAGCAGGAATTGATGATTTTCCCCTTTTATTTGGCAGAAAACAGCCCCGGGCAGATGAATAAACCCGGATTTATTTGCATGGAGCCGATGACAACACTTTCATTTTTTCCGTCCAAAATTCGTCCCAAATGGTTTTCCCTGAACTGCTGAACAGCAGAATTCCTTCAAATATTCATAAGGAATCAAAACATTCAGGAGAGAGAGCTTGGCTCGTCCGTTTTTATGAAATTTGGGAAAATTGAGGCTGAAAAAATTCACATCCACAGGGGTTTCCAGAACTCCTGCTTGTGCCAGCTCCATGCCTTAACCCAAGAAAATTCCAATCTGCTGGAAAAATCAAAAGAAAGGTGGAGAAGGGAGGGATGGGTTATGATTTAAAAATCAGGAGCTTTGTTAATTAAAAGGATTCATTAACCAAGACAAAAATAGGCCTCAGCTCGTGGTAGGCCCTGCTGAGGTGATATTTGTATCCATTTTTTTGTCTCGTTTTTTGGAATAACTTTTTTGGGTGAGTTTTAGCCCCATTCCCTGGATGATTTTCTGTCATTTCTGGATTTTATTTGCAATCCCTGCTCTGGGGTTTTGTTCCCAATTCAAGGCTCCAGCCCCGCAGTGAAACCTTGGAGTTTCCCCACCCTCTCCCACTCCCACATTTTTGCTCCTAAATTTTTGTAGTTATGACAAGGACAAGCAGCAAATCATTAAAACAGGGAAAAAAAAAAGAGAATAAACCCCTCCTTTTTTACCCTAAAGATTCCCTTTGAAGCCGTGCTGGAGTGTCCCGGAATTGATGGAGTGCCGGGTGATTTTAGGAAGTTTTATTTATAAAAAATCCCTTTTTGGCTCATTCCGGCTTTGCCGAGCGGGGTTCAGGCCCACGAACCCGGCTGGGATTTATGAAGTGTTTGGAAACAGCAGGAAAAGGGAAAAAAACCCAAAACTTTTGGGATTGACAGGGTTTGGAAGGCGCTGCTGGAAGCTCCGGCCCCGTGTGCGGAATCCCCACGTTTATAAACCAAAACCACCAAAAATACCAAAAACACCGAAAACACCAAAAACACCAATACCACCAAAAACACCAAAAACACCAGTACCACCAAAAACACCAAAAACACCCAAAATACCAAAAACATCAAAAATACCAAAACCACCAAAACCGCCAAAACCACCAAATTCCACCCTGGAGATGTTAAAACACAGCAGGGACGGAGAGAAACCAAACAATTTTTGGTGGGAGGCCCCGAGGGGCACAGGGGTTAATTAATTAATGACTTAATTAAGGAAAAATCCAATGACCACAAGTCCTGCAGAGCTGGAAAATCTGAATTTAAACCTCGACACCTCTGCCAGGATCAGCGCTGAGGTTTCGCTTCGTGCTGCTCCAGGAGGGATTTTGTCTCTTTTTGTGGATTAAATCCTGGGCAAAATCCTCAGGAATTTTGTTTTGCCTGGAAATCCTTCCTGGGTTTGGGGTTTTGTATGGCCAGAGCAGCTGTGCAGCTTTGTTTTTCCAATTTATTAATTGTTTATTGAGGATTTATCAATTATTCCTAGATTTTGGGAGGAAATTCGGGAGGGAGGGAATGATTCCAGGAGAGGACAGAACATTTTTTGAGTTGGGAAAATTTCCTAGCTCAGAGGGAATTGCCTGGGAAGGGCTGGACTGGGATAATTCTGTGTTTTTAATTCCATATACACAGAGGAAAATGGAGAAAAATGTGAATTTAGAGGTTGCTGCAGGTGATGAAACACCAAACCCTGCTCAGCAGGAACCTTTGAAATCCTTAAAAAACCTGGGAATTGAGGCAGGAAAAGTGGAATGTTGGGATGTGCTGCCACTCTGAGACCAGGACGAGTCTCTGGACCCCTTAAATGTGGATTTAATGGGTTGGGAGCACCAATAATTCTGGGAATTATTTTATTTTTCCATGAAAATTTTGTGTTGCTGGAGCAGGACGGACCCTAAAAGTCTTTTCCTGCATTTCTGGAAAAGGATGGAATTTTCCCCTTCATTTTGGGGGTGTTCCTTGCACAAAGGATGGGAAGGGAAAATCCTCCAGGAATAACCACTGGATTTAAAACAAAAATCCCCTTCACCCTTACCCATCTTCCCTCAGAGGCAGAAATTTGGGATTTTAATGGGATTGAAACCCCAGGTGACAACAAATCCAAACTTCCTTTCTGGAGAAGAAGTAGGGCGATAAAGAAACTTTAAATTCTTTTATTTTTGAACCATCCCCTCGATTTGGAACTCCCAGACTGGAAGGGAAAGCCCCTGGCTGGGGCTGCCGGGAGATCTCGGCCTCATTAATCAAAATTTTCCACTCCCAGTGCAAACCCATCCCGACTGTAACTCCTGGGCTCAGTTTTGCCCTTTTTGGCCACTTTTGGCACCTCCCGTGCCCCCTCCTGGGGGAGGTCAGAGCTCAGCTCAGCCCGGGGAATTCCAGCCCGCCGGGAAGGAGGAGGGGAAACCTCGGGAAAAAACTGGAATTTGCAGCTCCGGGGGGTTGAATATTCCCAGGTTCTGCCTCTCTGTGAATGAAATATTTTAATTATTTGATTGGTTTAATTGCTGTGGGGAGGGAGGGGCTGGAATGAGCTCCCGGTGTTTGCTGAGCGTGGTTGTGGAGCTGGAAAATCCCACAGGGTTTTTTTGGGAAAAAACTTCGGGGATTGTTGGAAAATGCTCCAGAAATTCCCCTCCTGGGGCTGGAGCAGGAGAATATTCAGGGATCCCCTCGCCTGAGCTCCTTCCTGCTGGGAACAGCCCCTCCTGCTTCCCAAAAATATTGGGGGAAAGGGGTAAATCCTCAATTTTAGCCCCTGGAATTTGGAGGCTTTAAGGAAAAGGGGATGTGGGGTCAGTGAGGAGCGGGAATTCTCTGCCCTTTGCATCCACAACCCCTGGATCTCATTCCTGCCTCCCCAAACCTGGAGTTTTCCTATTCCTGCTTCTCCAAATCTGGGATTTTCTCATCCCTACCTCTCCCAATCTGGATTTTTCTCATTCCTGCCTCTCCAAACATGGAATTTTCTGATCCCTACCTCTCCAAATCTGGGATTTTCTCATCCCTACCTCTCCCAATCTGGATTTTTCTCATTCCTGCCTCTCCAAACATGGAATTTTCTGATCCCTACCTCTCCAAATCTGGGATTTTCTCATCCCTACCTCTCCCAATCTGGATTTTTCTCATTCCTGCCTCTCCAAACATGGAATTTTCTGATCCCTACCTCTCCAAATCTGGGATTTTCTCATCCCTACCTCTCCCAATCTGGATTTTTCTCATTCCTGCCTCTCCAAATCTGGATTTTTCCCATTCCTGCCTCCCCAAACCCGGAATTTCGAGTCTCTCCTCCCTCTCCATGCATCACTTTTGACAGAACCTCCCCCCAGACCACCCCAAATCCACAATTCTGCCCTTCCCTGCTCCACCCCGAGCTCCTCTCCGGCATTCCCGGGTTTTCCCTTTTCCCGGGATAACCGGGCAGTGCAGCCTCCCTGGAATGTGCTCGGTCCCTCTGCTCATTCCCGCTCCCTCGGGAGGTTCCAGCCCAGGAAACGCCGCTGAACCTCCCAGGGCAGCGCCCGGAGGTCTCAGAATATTTTTATTTTTAATCTCTCTTTATTCACAGAATTATTGGTTAATTATTGTCCAGCTTCGCTCGGAGTTTTGTGGAATTGTTAATTAGTTATTGCTCACTTTTGTCTGGAGTTTTAGGGAATTATTTATTATTTATTGCCCCATTTTACCTGGGGTTTTAGAGAATTATTAATTAATTTTTGCTTGGAGTTTTGTAGGATTATTAATTAATTCTTGCCTAGTTTCGCCTGGAATTCTATAGAATTATTATTTAATTATTGCCCAGTTTCACCTGGAATTCTATAGAATTATTAATTAATTATTGCCCATTTTCACTTGCAGTTCTATAGAATTATTACTTAATTATTGCCCAGCTTCAATTGGAGGTCTATAGAATTATTAATTAATTATTACCTAGTTTCACTTGCAATTCTGTAGAATTATTAATTAATTACTGCCCAGATTCACTTGGAATTCTATAGAATTATTAATTAGTTATTGCCCAGATTCAGTTGGAGCTTTATAGAATTATTAATTAATTACTGCCCAGCTTCACTTGGAAGTCTATAAAATTATTAATTAATTATTTCCCATCTTCACTTGGAGCTCTATAGAATCATTTATTAATTACTGCCCCTTCTGTGGAATTATTAATTAATTCTTGCCCAGTTTTGCCTGCAATCCTGCAGAATTATTAATTAATTATTTCCTGGCTTCCCAGAGTTGTTTTTTTTGGAAAATTGGTGCCTCCAAGCTGGACCTGAGCCGGAATTTGGGATCCTTTCGGTGCCGCCTCCCCTTTCACAGGGATAATTTATGAACCCCCACAAACACAAACCCGGGGCTGGTTTTGTGTCTCACACACACAGAAAAAGGATAAAAAGGGGTAAAAAGAGGATAAATCTTGTTTACTTGTTTACATCCCGTGGGAATCTCGGGCTGGGCCGGGTTCCAGGCTCATCCCGAGCCCGGCTTGGCTCCCCTGGAGCCGCTGCTGCTCCAGAGGCAAAATTTGGGATGGAAAAGAGCCAAGGATGGGGAGGGGAGGGAGGAAATCCCGGGGGAGGCAAGGAGAGGGCAGGAAAAGAGAGGAAAAATGAGGGAAAAGGGGGAAAAGAGAGGAAAAATGGGGAAAAGGGAGGGAAAAGGAGAAAAAGGAGAAAAAGGGAGGGAAAAGGGAGGGAAAAGCAGCCAGGGGTGACCCAAAGGGATTGGAAATTCCAGAGGGGAGGTGGGAGCTCCTGGTTTTCATGGATTTGAGGAATTTTGGGAGCCCCTGATTATTGGGATGCAGAAGGAGCCCGGAGCAGCCCTGCCAAAGGCTCTGCTGGCAAGAGGAGAATTCCAGGCAGAGAATTCCAAACTGAGAATTCCAAGCTGGAACTCCAGGTGAGAACTCCAGGAGGAGAATTCCAGGTTGGGAAGTCCAAGCTGAGAACTCCGAGTGGAGAACTCCAAGCTGAGAATTCCAACTTGAGAATTCCAGGTGGAAAACTCCGGGCAGAGAATTCCGAGTGGAGAGCTCCAAATTGGAGCTCCAGTTGAGAATTCCAAGTGGAGAATTCCAAGGGGAGAATTCCAGGTGGAGAATTTCAGGTGGAGAACTCCGAGTTGGAACTGCAGCTGAGAATTCCAAGTGGGGAAATCCAAGTGGAAAATTCCAGCTTGAGAATTCCGGGCGGAGGCCTCTGAGTTGGAACTCCAGGTGAAAATTCCAATTGTGAATTCCAAGTGGAGAATTCCAGGTTGGAATCTCCTGGAGCGTGGTCTGTGGGCTCCCAGCAGGGTTTGGGATTTCTCCTGTCGGGAATTTTCCCTGATTGAAAACCACCCCGCAATCAGCTGGGGGAAATATCGGAATATTTGCACCTAAAAAACGATTTAGGGATTAATAATTTGAGGTTATTCCCGGTTTTTTGTGTCCAGGAAGTTTCTCTGCCCCGGGACAAGGAATAATTTAACCCCTGAGCTGCTGAATTCCCTTTGGGATTATCCTCAAAATCCCCAAAATTCTTCTTTCCCCCTTTATTCCACCCTAAACTCAGACCCACAGCAGGGTGGGGAATATTTGGAATATTTTAAATTATTCCCCCCCAAATCCGCCGGTCCATCCTTTCCCGGGATTCCTGGCTGGGTTTGGATATTCCCAAGAAATCCGGCGGCTTTTCCGTGCTGGGGGAGGGGAGGGAGCGGAATTCCAGCGGCGAATTCCCGGTGCCGCTGCCTTGCAGCCCGACCTGCTGGGCGCTGGCGATCACTGCAGCCCCGGCAGCTCCGGCCCCGGAATTTCCCCTTTTCCCGGCGTTTTTAACCCTCCTTTAATTCGCTTTATCACGTGTAATTAGCAAAAATTAACAAAAATGGGAATGAGGGGAGAAAATGAGGATTGGGGTGGGGAAATTATGGATATGGGGAGGAATTTCTGGGATTTCTGGGTGGGATCTCATCCCAAAAAAATGGTGGGGGAGCGATTTGGAGGCTCCACATGGGATTTTTTGGGGGATGGTTGTGTTGGGATAAGCCGGCATGTGGATGGAATAGAAAAACAGGATTTAAAGGCAAAAAAAAAAGGGATTTTAAAGCAAAAAATAGGATTTGAAGGCAAAGTTTTAAGGCACCAGCACTCCAAGGAAGTCAATAAATAGAAAAATTGGGATTTTTGGGAGATAGAACATTATCCAGGCCCTGACATTCCGAGGAAGTCCATCAGTAAAAAATGTGGGATTTTAAGGAAAATTTTAAGGCCGTGTCATTGAGGAAGTCAAGACATGGAAAAATGGGATTTTAAGGAATGTTTTTAAGGCATTGGTGCTCCTAGGAAGTGAATGCACAGAAAACTCGGGATTTTAAGGGAATATGGATTTGCCCAGGCCCTGGAATTCCAAGGAAATCAAAAATCCCTGTGGAAAAGCTGCACCCACCAAACCCTCAGCTCTTCCCAGCCTCATCCCAGGGAAAATCCCAACTCTGGAGCCTTGAAAGCTCTGGGAAAATGGGAATTTCCTCAATTTCCCAGCCCATCCTCACATTTTGAAACATCCCAGATTTACACAGGCAACGCTGCCAGGGCTTTGACCAAATCCCAGGAGCCCCAATCCCTCCATTCACAATTTTTTATGGGATTTTTCCGTGATTTGGGAATATTAAACCAAATATTAAACCAAATATTAACCCGATCTCTCCAATCCTTTCCCAGCACTGGCTCTGGGGAACGAATCCCTGGAAATTCCGGGATATTCATGGAGCCAGGCAGGATCTGAGGAGGAATTTTGGGTTTTTTGAAGGGGAATTGGGGATTTCACTTCCGCTCTTCACAAAATCCCGACCGGAGCTCACCTGGTATTGATTTTTCCCGGGATTTAAGAGAGGTTTAATGAAGCTCTGGGTACCTGATAAAGCCAAGGAAATTTAATTGCAATTCCCATAAAAAGCTGCGGGAAATGCAGGTTTTTTCCTGTCATCCATGGAAATTGTTGTTTTTTCCCTGGCTTTGCTGGGATTCATTAATTCCCTTTTTATTTGTCCTCCATGGGAAGCAGCTGCAGCTGAAAGAAAGAAAAAAAAATCTGTTTAAAAACCATTTTAGTTTGGGGGATTTTTTTTTAGGTTTTAAGGAGAGGTTTGAGTTGGAAAAGAGGGGGAATTTTCCCCCTCCTGCTTCTTTTCCTTCTCCAGATCCGGATCTTTCATCTGGATCTTTCCCTTCTCCAGTTTAGGATTTTTCCTTCTCCAAATCCAGACATTTTCCTTCTCCAAATCTGAAATTTTCCTTCTCCAGCTCAGGATCTTTTCTTTCCCCAAATCTGGATTTTTCCCTCCTCCAAATCCAGAATTTTCCCTCCTCTAAATCTGGATCTTTTCCTTCCCCAAATCCAGGTATTTCCCTCCTCCAAATCCAGAATTTTTCCTCCTCCAAATCCGGATCTTTTCCTTCTCCTCTTGCCATTTTTCCCTCCTGTGTTTTTCCCTCCAAGGGTCGGGAATGTTCGACATTCCCGGCTCCTGCAGGGCCCTGGAGTCCCCAGTGGGACCAAAACCTCTGGAATTCTCCTCATTCCAGCTGGGAACACCCCTGGCACCAGGGACACCTCAGCCCCCCCTGGAATTTGCTCCACGTAAATCCCAACATCTCCAAATTCCATGGAAAACCCTCAAACCCCTCTCCCTGCTCCTGCAGGGAATCCCAGCCAGCTCCAAGATGGGATAATCCCATTTTCCTGGGGACAAAGCCAGGTTTTGCTCCAATCCTGCTTTTCCATGCCCTGGACAATCCGGGAATTTTGCTGTGGATTTCAGGGAGCAGCTCCATGTCAAGGATAATTATTTTCCAGGCTTTTGTGCCGCTTGGATTTCATTCCCGGTGCTTTCATTAAGAGTTAATGAGTTTTTCCTCCATCACAACAACCCCGGAATTGTTCTTCCTGCTTGGGCTCCTCCCCGCTCCATAAACTTTATGGAAAGAGTGGATGAGAAGCACGAGGAATCCTCGGGATGTGAATCCAAATGGAAAAAGGACGGGGTTGGGTTTTTACGGAGCGAGGGCTGCGGAGTTTGGGGTCTGTCCTGAAGGAACATTCCGGAATTGTCCCGGTGCCACAGGAAACCGCGGCGGCTCCGTTTCCATGGATCCCTGGAGATGGGAATTGGTGGTGTTGGATCCTTTTAGAGCCAGGCTGGACTGGGGGATTTGGGGATTTGGGGATTCCACTTCCCTGAATAAAACCCCCAATCTATGGCGATAAAATGCTTGGATATTCCGTAAATATTCCATATTTGGGAATTTTCCTGCCGGATCCGTGTGGAACAGCTCCTCCCGCTGCCGGGTCCCGCAGGGAATTCTCCCATTGGAAAATCTCCTTTTCCAGAGCATTCCGAGGTGCTGGAGCTGCTGATCCTGGCACAGCCTCTGGAAAAGCGGGAATGGGCTGCTCCTTATCCCAAAAATCCCAAACCTGTCACCCTCGCCTGGGGCCGGGACCGAGGCGGAATCCCAAGGGAATTCCAAGGAAAATTCTTTTTGAGGAATCGCTGGGAGGGGTTTTGGCATTCCCGTGCTCCCAGCACTGGGAATTTCGGGAATTCCCACTCACCCTCCGGCAGCTGTGGGATTCCAGGATCTGGAAAAGGGGGAAAAACCTCCCCTTGTCACACCCAGAGCCAAAAACCCCGGGAAGGGCTCGGCCGAGCTCAGGGATGCGCCCCCTGCTTTGACATTGTTCAAGTTTTCACCCCAAATTTTCTATTTTTAACCCCAAATTTTCTAATTTTTAACCCCAAATTTTCTATTTTTAATCCAAGTTTTCTATTTTTAATCCAAGTTTTCTGTTTTTAATCCAAGTTTTCTATTTTTAACCCCAATTTTTTTAATTTTAATCCAAATTTTCTATTTTTAACCCCTAATTTTTTAATTTCAACCCCAAATTTCTGCAGGGAATCCACGTTTTTATCCCAATCCCTGTTAATTTCTGTGTTTTTACCCCAAATTTTTCAGTTTTCATCCCTCCTTTTTAAATTTTCCCCCCGAATTTTTCCTTTTTAACTCCAATTTATCTCTTTCTGACCCCTCGATTTTTTTTGTTGGAATCTAGGCGGCGTTTGGGATTTGTGCTTGGAGCTGACCCAGGGGAGGGAAACCCTTGGGAATTTTATTCCTCATTTTATCCCAGGCGGTTCCTTTGGGTGAGGAACTGGAAATTCCCTGGAAAAACCTGCCCTGAGATGTGGGAAACACTCAGGGAAAGCTGCTAAAAACACATCCCAAAGATTCTATCAGGAATTCCGGCAGGAACTTCCCCAAAATCAGATTTTTTTGAGCATTTTTGAGATTTTTTTGAATGGAAAATCGGAGCTTTCCCCGCCGGGCCCGGGGCCTTTTCCTGAGGCCTCCATGGACTCCCCCGCTGTTTTCCCAGCCCTGTCCCGGTGTTTTCCCGGAGAAAAGCGGGAACTGAGGCTGGAAAGGCTGCAGGAGCAGCTGGGGATCATTTTGGGGCTGTTTGGAGGGCGCTGAGTGAGGAGCAGCTGCCCCCGCTCCTTATCAGGCCCCGGCCCCGCCGCTTTGTTCCCTGCAAATATTGAATTAAAAATCTTTTAGCGCCGCCCAATCTCCGTGAAAAGTTTCTCTCCACACCTGGCTCTGAGTGGCCTCTCCACAAAATCCAAGAGGGGGAGGAAAATTCCCTGGAAAATTCGATGGGGCAGCAATTCCAGGAGCGGAAAGCTCCTGTCCGCGCCCTGCCTTTGGTGATTTGTTTGTAGGAAATTCACGTTTTTATCCTTATCCCTGTCAATTTGTGCGATTAATCCCTGTCAATTTGTGTGATTAATCCACGTTTTTATCCTAATCCCTGTTAATTTGTGTGATTAATCCACGTTTTTATCCTTATCCCTGTTAATTTGTGTGATTAATCCCTGTTAATTTGTGTGATTAATCCACGTTTTTATCCTGATCCCTGTAAATTTGTGATTAATCCACATTTTTATCCTGATCCCTGTTAATTTGTGATTAATCCATTATTTTATCCTAATCCCGATTAATTTGTGTGATTAATCCACGTTTTTATCCTGATCCCTGTAAATTTGTGTGATTATTTCACATTTTTCATCCCAATTCCTGTGAATTTGTGCAATTAATCCACGTTTTTATCCTAATCCCTGTTAATTTGTGTGATTAATCCGTTTTTATCCTATTTCCTGTTATTTTATGCAATTAATCCATGTTTTTATCCTTATCCCTGATAATTTGTGATTAATCCACGTTTTTATCCTAATCCCGGTTAATTTATGCAATTAATCCACGTTTTTATCCTGATCCCTGTTAATTTGTGCAGGGAATTCAGGTTTTTAATCCCAATTCCTGTGAATTTGTGTAGGGATTTAATGTTTTTCTCCTTATCCTTGTTGTTTTTGCAGGGAATCCACGTTTTTATCCTTTTTCCCATAAATTTGTCCAGGGAATCCACATTTTTATCCTTTTTCCCATAAATTTGTCCACAGAATCCACGTTTTTATCCTTTTTCCCTCCCTCATGAAGGATTCCTGGGCTTTTTTCCCCAAAATCCAGGGAAATTCCTCATTTTAGTGTAATTCTTTATTTCACACCTGGGTTTATGGCCTGGACCAAGGGCAGGGACAAGGATTTGGATTTTCCTCTGGAATTTTGGCCCTCAGGATTGGCATTCCCAGGTTTTTCCCGGTGTTTTTGCAGCAGGAATTCCCTGCCTTGGCCCTGAGCGATGGATTTACCCAAAACCCCCTTAAATCCCACAAAAAAGAGTTGGGATTTTGGATAGAACCAGAGAGAAACGGGATCACGACCCCAGCGGGGCTGTTTGGGGTTAGGAATTCCTAAATTCCCAAACTTTTCCCCCAAATCTGCCTCTCCTTGTCTTTCCCACCCAGGGGAGGACGAGCCCGAGGGGCAGGGCGGCTCCGATGGAAATCCCGCCTGGAATTTCGTCCCTTCCCGGATTTCTGAGCCCTCGATCCCAGCAGGACTCCAGGACCAGGGTGAGTCCCTGATTTTTTTTTTTTTTTTTAATTTTTTTTCATAAAGTTTCTCGGAATTCTTGTGGAATGTTTGTGGAATGTCGCTGGTGTTTCTTGGAATCCTTGGAATTTTATCTTCTGGAGGAGTTCAAAGAGAAACTGGGAATGCTTTGGTTTTCCATCCATCCCATAATTCAGGAGGGGATTTTGGGGTTGTTTCGGAGCTTTGTCCATTCCCACAAAGTGTGAAAATCCTGGAGAATATTCCTGAAATTCCACATATTTCTTGGTGCTGGCTTTTTTGGGATGGATTGTGATGGGAAAATGCTGGATTTCCCAAAATTCCCAGGTGATTTTGGGGAATTTTCCATCCCTGGAGCTCAAATTCCCATTTTAGGAGGTTTTGTCTTCCAACCCTTTGGAATTTGGGTTTCTTTGCAGGGATTTGCTCTGGAGAGGATTTTTTGGGATATTCTGGTGCTTGGGAATTTGGGGTTTCTCCTCCTGCTCCGGACGGGAGGAGCTGGAATCTGAAGGATTGGGGTGGGATGAGGATTCTTTGGGAAGAGCTGACACAGGAATGAGGAATTCTTTGGGAATGCCGGATTTGTGGCGCGGGGTTGGAATTGGATCCATGAATTTCGGGATTTCTCTACAGTATTTTCCCAGATTTTTTGATTTAGCTGGGGGATCTCTTTTTTCTCCTCATTTTCTTTGCTTCCTTTTTGGGAGGCACAACAACATTCCCGTTTTTCCATGGATTCACCTCTGAGTTCAAACCATCCCTTCAGGTTCAGGAGGGTCTGGATTCCGGAATTCCCACCATTTGGATTCTGGAATTCCCACATCCCTGTGGGAAAAGCAGGAATATTTCAGCTTTCCCAAACTGAACAATTTGTTGGATTTGGGAATGTCCTTCCCATTCCTGTGGCTTTTTTTCCCCACTCTCCAACACCACACTGAGAATTCCGCTGCTTTTCCCACCTTCCTGAATTCCCAGTTCCAGTAAATCCAGCCTTTAACGGGAGCAGATCGGATTTGGGGTGACCCTGACTGAAATAAAACCCGGGAATTTTGGGGGCAGAGGAGTTTGGATTCGGGGAAATCCCCCGGGACCGGTTTTTCCCGGCTCTGATTCCTCCGGGGATCCGGGAACATTCCCAGTTTTCCCTGGAGGGACGGGGAGGGTTGGGAATGACTTTACTCAATGAGCCATGAGCTCCGGAGGGTTTTCCCTGTGGAGAAATTCCGGAGCAAACGTTTGCACAGAGCAGAGCCTGGGAAATGCTGGGAAGTCCTGAGGGGCCTTGGAATGCTCAGGATTCCTTGGGAGACAATTCCCGAATATCCCGGGCTCTGGGAGACTTCCCCAAACTGGTTTTGGCTTCAAAACTTGGAAATTCCTTAATTTTGGGGCCTGCTCGTTAATTGTGATGGAAGGAGGGAAATGTTTGGAGCTGGAGAGGGAGGATTGGGGTGGGATTTGGGGATGGAATTCCTGCCTGGGAGGGGCTGGGATGGAATTCCTGGGAATGTCCAAACCCTGGGATAACGGGAAGTGTCCCTGCCCATGGGAACAGGAGGGGATTTAGGGTCCCTTCCCAACCCAGGGCATCCCAGGGTTTCAGAAATTGGGTATTTATGGATTTGGCAGCTCCAGGGATTGCTCTGTCCATTGGGATATTCATTTATCCCTTGGGATATCCCTCTATTTCCCTTTGATATTGCTTTATTCTCTTTGGATACTGATTTAACCCCTTGGATATTGATTTAATCCTTTGGATATTGATTTATCCCTTTGGATATTGGTTTATCCCCTTGGATATTGATTTATCCCTTTGGATATTGATTTATCCCTTTGGATATTGATTTATCCCTTTGGATATTGATTTATCCCCTTGGATATTGATTTATCCCTTTGGATATCACTCCCTTTCCTTTGGACATCACTTTATCCCTTTGGATATTAATTTATCCTTTGGGATTCTGCTCTATCCCTCTGGATATCCCTCGATCCCTTTGGATTCTGCTCAGTCCCTTTGGAGATCCCTCTGTTCCCTTTGCTCAGTGAATATTGGGCTGTGCCCGTGTTTTGGGGGGATTTTGGGGGCTGTCAGTGAAAATTTGGGATGTGTCCGTGTCTATTGGGGGATTTGGGGACTTTCAGGGGATTTTTGGGGTGGTTTTGGGGGTGTCCATGGATTTTTGCGGCTGACAGTGAATATTTGGGAGGTCTCTCTGTGTCTGTTGGGGCCGTTTGGGATTAATTGCATTTTTTTGGGGGTTATTTGCTTTATTTGGCGTTATTCAGGGGCTATTGGGGTCTGTTTGGGTGGATTTTGGGGTTTTTGGGATCCATCGGGGTCTATTTGGTGTATCTGGGGTTTGGGGTGTGNGGGAATTGGGAACGGGAATTGGGAACGTGCCCGGGAACGGGAATTGGGAAGGCACTTTGGGAACGCGCTTTGGGAATGGATTTTGGGAATGGGTTTTGGGAATGGTTTTTGGGAATGGTTTTTGGGAATGGTTTTTGGGAATGGTTTTTGGGAATGGTTTTTGGGAACGGTTTTTGGGAAGGCGCTTTGGGATCGTGCCTGGCCAGGATCACGCGCAGGCGCCACTTCTTCCTCTCGTTCCGTCCCCAATCCCCATCCAAGAACCCAAACCCAGCGCCCAAATCCTCCCCCGGNATTTTTGGGGTGGTTTTGGGGGTGTCCATGGATTTTTGCGGCTGACAGTGAATATTTGGGAGGTCTCTCTGTGTCTGTTGGGGCCGTTTGGGATTAATTGCATTTTTTTGGGGGTTATTTGCTTTATTTGGCGTTATTCAGGGGCTATTGGGGTCTGNATCCTGCCCCGAACCCCAAATCCTCCCCAGACACATCCCAGAAATGCTTCCCAAACAAATCCCATCCCAAAGACACATCCCATCCATGGGGATTGATTTGGGGTTGGGATTAAAGTTCTGGGGTCAGGATTGATGATTTGGGCTCAGGACTGATTTGGGGTCAGGATTGATTTGGAGTCAGGACTGATTTGGGCTCAGGATTGATTTGGGGTCGGGACTGATTTGGGGTCGGGACTGATTTGGGGTCAGGTTTTTCCCTCACTGTGGCACCTTCCCCACCAGGAAACCGCTGGGTTTGTGCAGTTTTTTGGGATTTTTCCTCATTTTCNGTCTATTTGGGGGGATTTCGGTGGATTTTGGGTCCCGCGGTCTCTCCGGGTTTGGCGGCGGCTCCGGAATTCTGCAGCGCCCCCGTGTGGGGGCGGCCGGGAACGCGCGGGGCGGGAGCGCGCCCGGGAAGGAGAATCGGGAACGGGAATTGGGAACGCGCCCGG
>VXBR01004633.1:67674-80379 GCA_013400215.1 Cisticola juncidis | reverse complement strand
TTCTCGCTGCAGGAGTGGTCAGGCATTGGAATGAGCTGCCCAAGAGAGGTGGAATCACCATCTCTGGAAGTGTTCAGGTGGCACCTGGCAGTGGCACTTGGGGACAGGCTGGGGGTGGTGCTGGGACTGGATGGTCCTGGAGGTCCCTCCCAGCCCTGGTGGCTCTGTGGCTCTGTGCCAGCTGCCTCTGCTCTGCTCTGCTGCTCCCAGCTCTGGTTCCAGGGGTGGGCACTGCCCAGCCCTTCTCCCCAGGGCAGGAGAAGGGACAGTCCTGAGCAGCCACCCTGAGAATTCCATCAGATGTTCCCAGGCAGGTGCCCTGAATTGCTAATAGGGCTTGGATGAGTCCCTTTTCCTGTTATATTTTTTCTCACTGACCCCAAATCAATCTTGTGGCTGGTTCAGAAAGCCCCGTGGTCCCAGGGGAGTGTAAATGCCACCTTGGTGTGAGGCTGGTGCTCCTGGCTGGTGGCCTGGTGTCACTCCAGCCCTGTCCATCACAGGGATGTCCCCTGGCACAGACACTGCCTTACCTTCTGCAGTGACTCATCATTTCCCACAATTAAATTTCTGAGTTCTAATGCAAAGCAGACTGATCTGCTTTGACAGGACAGTACAGAATAAACAGAAAAGACTAAATTTGTATTGGCAGCTACCACTGAGCTGCAGTTATGAGTAATCCAGCACAGCCAGAAAGGACACCAAGAAATCCAAACAGACTCCAGTGGCTGGAGAGCCAAAGGAGAATTCAGAGCTGTTGGTCCCCAGGAGCTCCCTGGTTGGGGTTGCACCAAGACACTGCATGAGAGCAGCAAAAAATGTGTCCAGGATTTCTCTTATATTTATATATATATATATATATATATATAAAGGTTTTTAAAATCTTTTATTGTCTTTTTATATTTCTTAAACAACAGCAGAAAAGCGATGGTGCTGGGGTAATTTCTCTGTGTGCTGTGAAGGCTGAGTGGAAAAAAAAAACAAACCAACAACCCTCACCTCACAACGTGGGCCAGCATTCAAAATCAGCAATTTCCTCCATCCTGTGCCCTGCTACCCCCTCCCCACAGCGATTTTTGGGGTGCAGGGTGGGGCTGCAGTGGGACCAGCCCAGCAGAAGGAGTTGCACCCTCTGGGGCTCCTGGAAACCATCCCTGCCCTCCCTGCTCTCCAGTCAGGGTGGATTTGTTCTGGCCACAAGCTAAAGAGAATTTCCTGCTGCCACTGTCGCTCTCTGGTGGTGGGGACATCTGTCACACCCTGAAATGTTTGTGGAGCAGGAGGGGAGTCAGTTTGTACACAAAAAAATGGGGTTGAGTCTCACTTTGGAGATCTTGGTTTGCAGATTCACGAGCTCAGGAATTTTCTGAGCAAAGTCCTGCACTGGATCTAGCTGGGTTTAGTTCCCCTGGGCCCAGTGTGGCTGAATAGCCCAGTCAGGAACTCTGGAATGAGGAAAAACATGGAATTTCTTATTATATTTATATCACTGCCTCCAAATTTACATGTGCAATTACTGAATCTGCACATGCAGATCAATAAAAAATATGTACAGACGAACAGAACTCGCTGGCTCGTGTTTCAGCAAATTAGGACATGATTACACACAGTCAGAAATCTGGATCCTAAACCTCGGTACACTTCTGTTGTGATATTTTGTAATTGCTAATTGCAACAATATCCGTGCAGGGTCTGTAATTCAACATGACAAGTGTTTTTTAGCAGCAGGTGAATAAGATCAGCTATTGAAACAGCAAAATTATTGCCAACGTTGAGGAAATTAGATAAAAATGCAAGGTCCAAAGAGCCTCATTCATATCAGATCCAACACAAGCTGGAGTAAACACAGAGAATTGTTAACTTTACACGACAATAAATTATTTAAATAGTTTATAAGAAAACAGTGGCTTGGCACAGTTCTGACTTTTCAGCATCATAAACAGAGTGGTAATACTACCCAGCTCTACTCATGTATTTATATTTTGCACTACTCACCTCTTGTATTCTGTGTGTAAATGGGAAAGCCTTGAACATTGATACACCAGACACGAATTCCTGCCTTTTACAGCTCCCAGCCCAGCACGTGGGGAAGCAGAAGTGTTTTTGTTACAGGTGAAATGTGGAATATTTGGCATCATTTATTCCAAAGTGCCACAAGCCCTCATCTCGTGCCCCATCCCAAGGCAGGGATGCTGGGGAAGGCTGTGAGCTGCTTCTTGGGAATTCCAGTTTGAACCTGGTGTGAGCACTGGGAGCACTGGGAGCTGGGTCTGGGCACTGCCCGGTGTCAGAGCCAGCCAAGGGCTCTCCAGGGAAAATGGACCTGGTTCTGTCCAGGGAAAATGGACCTGGTTCTGTCCAGGGAAAATGGACCTGGTTCTGTGCCAAGGGAGACTGGACCTGGTTCTGTCCAGGGGAGATGGACCTGGTTCTGTGCCAGGGAGGCAGGGAAAACAGAGAAAACAGGGAAAACAGAGAGAACAGGAAAAACAGGGAAAACACAGAAAACAGAGAAAACAGGGAAAACAGGGAAAATAGGGAAAAGAGGGAAAAGAGGGAAAACAAGGAAAACAGAGAGAACAGAGAGAACAGGGAAAACAGGGAAAACAGAGAAAACAGGGAAAAAACAGGGAAAAGAGGGAAAACACAGAAAACAGGGAAAACAGGGCAAACAGGGAAAATAGGGAAAAGAGGGAAAACAAGGAAAACAGAGAGAACACAGAGAACAGGGAAAACAGGGAAAACAGGGAAAACAGGGAAAACACAGAAAACAGAGAACAGGGAAAACGAACAGAGAAAACAGGGAAAATGGAGAAAACAGAGAAAACAGAGAAAGCGGAGAAAACAGGGAAAACAGAGAACACAGAGAAAACAGGGAAAACTGGGAAAACAGAGAAAACAGAGAGAACCGAGAGAACAGGGAAAACAGGGAAAACAGACAGAGAAAACAGGGGAAATGGAGAAAACAGAGAACACAGGGAAAACAGGGAAAACAGAGAAAACAGGGAAAACAGAGAAAACAGGGAAAAACAGGAAAAACACAGAAAACAGAGAGAGCAGGGAAAACAGGGAAAACACAGAAAACAGGGAAAACAGAAAACATAGAGAACAGAGAAATCAGAGAGAACAGAGAACAGCAAAACCAGAGAAATCAGAGAGAACAGGCTCAGCCAATATTCGTGCCCAAACTCAGCATTTGCACACCAGTGCCACAGGCCCACGGCCTCCCCACTTCTGCTTTCACTTTAAGGTTCTTTCTTAATAAAGAATAATGAACATCAACACCCAGTTATTCAGTAAAGCAAAGCATATAAGCAATTAAATTAAATTAAATTAGCACAGCCAAGCAAACAAAGCAGTAATCACTCAAGCCCTCTGTTTAGGCTGCAGCCATAGTGATAGACTGAAGAATAACAGCACATTCCAGTAAAGACAATTGCTATCAAATTTTTATTTTTCAAAAATCTCAAGCACTGAGTAAATACTAATTTTTGTCACAAAAGGTTCCTTTTAAATCGTCTTTCCCTCACTTCCAAACGTGACAAATCCCAGGCAGAACTGCTCTTTTATAAGCTCTGTTTTACAGGAGTACATTCAGCATTATCTTCTCCACACAGTTTGAGCTGGAATCCTCCTGGGAGTCTCCAGCACTTCCCTTGGATGTACTAAAACAAGGATTGGCCAGTCCAGAACAGTAAAGGATGAAGGTATTAGAGAATAGTCTTGGGTCAAGAATTATTATTGCCAGAGGCCTCCAAAATCTGGTTATGGGTTTCAGCAAACCCTGTGGGCTCTTATGATAATGCTTTTCTCCAGGATTATTGTTATATGGCACTAAATCAGTCAGATTCATGAGCAACAAGAGGTCAATGTCTGATTGAAATTCATAAGGTCAAAAAGGAAACTAAAAATCAATTTATAAGATATGAAGATTTAGGTTCAAACTATATCCACGAGCAATAAAATTTCACATCCATAAATGTAAGAAATCAGTTATTAAACTTGAGGGGGGGAAGAAGACTTATTAAGTTTTACACACACATAAGGCAGCTAACACATAATTTTATCAGACATTACTGAAATCCTATGTGTAATATAAGAGATGATGGGCTAAAATGCTAAATGGTTTAGCACTAAATTATTAAGTGATGTATCCCTAAGGTATTAAAAAGATAAGAAATGCAGAGCAGGTGTCTCTCCCACCAACTCTTGATCACCAGTTTAAGTGCATATTGATAACAAATGCACTTTAGAGGCAAAATAGTATTAGTAATATTTTTGCAGTGTGAAAGCCTCATGTCAGAATAACTAAAAGCTTCTACCTGACAAAGAAATGTTCGTATATATTACATATATATATATTTATATATATAAAAAATCGTGTTAAGTGTTGTCTCCCTGGGGAACAGAAATGAAGCTCCAGTGCAGTGGAGCTGGTTTGGTGCTCACACATGAGTAAATAATGCAGGGAAATAACAACTGCACCACGTTGGGAAGGAGAATTATAGCCAGGACTCTTACCTGGGCTGAAATGAAAATGCATTTCTATTAAAATTACGGATTAATGGAGATTCCTGGGAGCCAAAAGGTGCAAAAATGGGACACTGAGGAAAAATGTGGTTATTCCAAGCCTAGCCCACAGATTCCATGAGAACTCTTTTTCCCCTGCTGTTCATTTTCCAGTTGTCCCCCCTTTGGACTGGTGATTGCTCCGGGAATGCTGCTCAGAATTGGTATTTTGGTCTCTTGCATCCAGCCTTGAGGGCAAACTGAATCAGGCAGGCACTGAACTCCTGCTGCTTCCAGCCTTCCTTGTTTTCCTGCTGGGAAAAACCTGTGTCCTATGACTCCTTCTGCCATCCTATCCACAGGGACAGGGATTCAGTGCATCCAATCCCCTTCCCAGGGATTCAGTGCATCCAGTCCCTTTCCCAGGGATTCAGTGCATCCCACATTTCCCAGGGATTCAATTCATCCAGTTCCTTTCCAAGGGACTCAGTTCATCCAGTCCCTTTTCCAGGAATTCAGACCATCCCACACTTTCCCAGGGATTCAGTCCATCCCATTCCTTTCCCAGGGATTCAGTTCATCCAGTTCCTTTTCCAGGGTTTGAGTCCATCCCACACTTTCCCAGAGATTCAATCCGTCCAATCCCTTTCCCAGGGATTCAATGAATCCAATCCCTTTCCCAGGGATTCAGTCCATCCAGTCCCTTTCCCAGGATTTCAATCTGTCCAATCCCTTTTCCAGGAATTCAATCCATCCCACATTTCCCAGGGATTCAATCCATCCCATCCCTTTCCCAGGGATTCTGTCCACCCCACACTTTCCCAGGGATTCAGTCCATCCAATCCCTTTCTCAGGGATTCAATCCATCCCACACTTTTCAGGGATTCAGTCTATCCAGTCCCTTTCCCAGGGACTCAATCCATCCCATTCCTTTCCCAGGGATTCTGTCCACCCCACACTTTCCCAGGGGTGCCCATACCTGGGCTCTGCCAGGACTCCTTGCCAATCCTTTCCTCTCCCTCATCCCGAGGTTGATTTTACCCCAGGGCTGAGGTTTCCCCTCACCCCAGCCTGGGCAGGGCGTTCTCCTCTCACCCTCCTCTGCCAGGGCCCACCTTGGCTCAGCCCTTCCTCCTCACCTTCCTCTTCCTCCCCCTGCCCAAGCTCAGGTGTTTGTCTGGCCATGAACTTTATTTTTTTATCAGAAATTCACCTCTGCATCTTCCCCTGCATCAGGAAATGTGAGGCTGAGGCAAATCACAGAATCACGGAATTGTCCAGGTCCAAGGAGGCTCCTGGGGTTTAAGGGATTCCTGGGGCACTTCCCAAATTTTAGGGATGCACTGCATCACTGCTGGGACACAGAATAATTCAAAATAATTATGTAAAATTACAGCAAGGGATGATTTTAAAACTTTCTCCTTTTTTTCTCTCTATCAAGCAAACGGCCGTGACTTAATTACTTGCTAATGTAATAAGCAACCAAAAAAATCAGGTTTTACAGAGAAAAAGAACCATTCTTATGCTTGTTTACAATGATTCTGGAGCAAAATGACCTAAAAAGGTGAAGATTGCTATATTAGCAATATTTTAATATAGTGGAGTTTAAATTGTATTACAAAAATTATAGATAATTATGGGAAATGATACATTCTGTGTCTAGCAGGATACCTAAACACTCCTGTAAAAATGAAATAAGGATCTATTAATGCCATAAACCTACTTAATAAAAGTTGCTTTCATATTCAAAACCAAAATATTAAAGCATGCTCCATATCTGAAAGTCAAAAGTGAAAGAATAAATTAACTAAGGTTAAGAACCTTGTAGCAGCTGACTAACAAAGCTCTAGGGCATTATAAAATTTCATGCTCTTGTAATAAAAAGGATAAAGAATTGGCTAGAAGACCACTAAAAGTTAAAATAAATGAACATAAAGTAGATGAAAAAGCTTGACACGGCTGAGACCACAAATGTGTAAAGACCAAAGACACAGTTTTAAGCCATTAGAGGACTGAATTAAATGCAAAATGAATCCTAGTAGTAAATTAATAGAAAATTACAAAGGTAAATGAGCTCTTTTTCCCAGTTACAGAAAACTTTTTATATAGTATTTTTTCCCAGCACTTGAAAATATTAGAAATGTGGTGAGTTAAATCCTGGCACCTGCCCAAGCCTGAAACAATTCCTTATACTTCAGCATATAGAAAAAAAATCAATTTTTATAGAACAGACAGCAGCAAGATCACAGAAGGTATTTTTCACTTAATATCAGATGGAGCAATTAACTTTTTAAATTATTTTTTAGAGTGTGTTCAAGTTTTACCTCTGAGCTCAGCCCCACCTTCACTCATGTAAACCTTGAAAAGCAACAGGAGAAAAGACCAAATATTTGAGCCTTGTTTTGTTGTTATTTCCTAACCAATGGATGAGAGTGAGAAGGGAAGAGCTCAAAAAGGGTAAAGGCACATTATAAACTCAAGGAAAAGGAGATGGGACGGGGCAGCCAAAATCTGTAATTTTGCAAACTCAAATGCAGACACAGTGCAGAAGGGAACAGAGCTCTGGTCTGCTCACAGCATAAGAAATGTTTGCCTCTCTGACCCCTTCTGCATTTGGAAAACCTGCTGAGGGTGAGAAAATTATGGATTAATTTGGATCCAATTTATGGATTAGGATCCACTTATGGATCTAGCCTGGCTCCCCAGTCAAAAAGCAGAGGTGGGAAGGGAAAACACCTTCTGACCTCGAAGCATCGGTGCTGGGAACCCCAGGAGGGTGAGGCTGGACCCCTGTGCCCCATCTCAGCCCCCCAAATCCTCCTGAGCTCCCTCTGGGCTGTGTTTTCCCTCTGGAAGGGGCTGAGCAGGGCTGCTCTGTGCAGTGCAGGGTGTTCAGAGGCTGCAAATCCCTGTGCAAAGCCCTTCTTGAGTTTGGAAAGTGCCACAGGACCAAAGTCCCCTTGTCACCACCAGGGTAAGGCACTGCTTACTGCTGGAAAAATTCATTTTTCCCCATGGGCTTCCAGTGCATGAAGTAAAAGGGTTTTTCTGAAATCAGGAACCCCACGAGTGATGGAAATAAAAGATTTACAGGCAGTGCAAGCCTGGCTCTTTGCAAGCTCAGGTTCAAGTTTTAGGGCTTCAGGTTCAGGTTCAGGTTTTAGGGCTCTCAGCACAAGCTCTGAACTTCAGCTGCTTTGAGGAACTGCCTTCCTCCAATTCTTATTTGTATTTTTGGCTTGGCTTTCAGGCTCTCTGTGCCTGTTTTACCCCAGGAGCTGCTGCAGGGTGAGGCTGCTGGTGCTGGGGTCCTGATGCAGCTCCCTGTGTGACCTCTTTGTCACCTCCAGCAGGGATGTCCCCTTCCTAGGGCTGGGCAGGAGCTGTCCTGAGGGCAGGGGAGGGATGTTCCCACATCCCAGTGGGAAGCTGGTCCAGCTGTGGGATGGCAGCAGAGGCAGGAGGACAGGGAATCCCTCAGGGCTGGGATGGGCAGGGCACAGGAGGAGATCCTGCATCCTCCAGGTTTGGGATGCTGCTGCTGGCAGAGTTTTGTGCCAGTCACCCCAAATATGTCAGAGGATCTCATTCTCTGCCCCTCTTAGCCAGGTGGAAACCTCACAGCAGCTCTGGGTGGAAACCTCAGAGGCTGAGGCTGAGGAGGCACTGCTGAAAGTCTGGAAATTGAGGAGTTGGTGGGGAAAACTGCAGCTCAGAGATAACAGAGTGAGGTTTCTGATTGCTGAGCAGGAGCCCATCAGTTCCCTTCATTACCAAACTGTCCTGCCCTGCTGCTGGAGCAGCCCCACACATCAATCTGACCATTCCTAATGAGACAGAGGCTGCTGCTGCACGGGCCAGCCCTGCTTGTCAGCCCCTGCCTGATGGGTTTAAGTAAGAAATGATCCTTCATTAATTAACCTTCACTTGCTATGTAGATTCACTCATTGAGATGCAGGTAATTAAGCCAAGGTCATCCCAAGGACTGGCAGAGCACAAACAGCCTGCAAAGGTGCTGTGCTTGTTTTGATCAGGGCTCTCCCTGCTGTTGTTGCAGTGTGACAGTGACACCAACAAAAGTGGCCTTTTGGAAAGAAAATTTTGGAAAAAAGAAAATTATCCCGGTTTTTTAATGTGCCACCCCAAGCCCAAACAGCTTTTGGACCCAACTTCATACACTTGGTACTTGGGGTAGATTAGGAAAAGAAAATATCAGTAAACTCTGGAAAATTCCAGAAGAAAAAAGCAATAATGTGTGGAAGAGAGGCAGGAGTGAACTTATTGGGAGGTCTTGACAGTGACTGAAATATCCCTGCAAAGAAAGATTCTCAATCTTGCGTTTCATTTAAAGTAATAGTCCCCAATTAAAACAGAACCACTCCAGTTAGAAAACTTTCTGTAAAAAATAGAAGTGTAATTTGTCTTGGTGCCCAGATTAATCTCCCTGGTTTTTAACCCTTGCCCACGAGCTGGTGCAGGCTCTGCTCCCTCCCCACTGCAAAATTCCAATTATGAGCCCACCATAGCTGGGGGACAGAACAGAATTTTCTGCAGCTCCTCCAAATTAACTCCTCCATCAGCCCGAGCCGTGTGAAGCTCCCAACTTTGATCACTGTGGAGAGCAAAGTGAATATATTGAATATTGAACCTGCAAATAGCCTTTGGCTCTTTCCAGTGGCTCCCTCATCATTGGAGTGTTAGATGAAAGTTGCACGTTATAGATTTTAATAACTCCCTCATTTGGGCTGCTGAGTGCCTCTTGCTGGGGATTATATGACCCTGCTCCCCAGCATGTCCCATTATGGGCACTTAACCTTGGAAGTTGTAAAGACAGAACATTTAATCTGTTAAACACAGGCAGAATCAGAAGGTTAGATAATTAAAGGTAATTTGGCTTAGCACTTCTGGTGCTTTTCAATCATGAAAAGAAATTTTGCTGAAAATCTTCTCCTCAAGAAATGAAAAATATATTAAAAAAATGAGTGCTGTGGAACAAAAGTATTTTTGAGCTATATGCATAAATTTGTTCCAATCAAGTAATCATTAATAAACTTTTACAAGCAAAGGGCAAAATTGAGTGTTAACACCAGTGCAGAAAAACCTGGAGCAGATAGGAATGGATTTGAAATTCTTTTCCCACAAATATTCCTAAATCAGAGCCTTCAGCAAATCACCATTTCCTTATGGAAATTCCACAGCTGGGCAAACAGCAAATTGTTTCCATTACGAAATAAAAAATCAATAAAATTAAAATCTTCTGAAAAAGAGGAAATCATTCAGCACAGCAGAAAAGAGCAGCAGATTAGAACAGACAATAACCAAAGCACTCTGGCTGTATGGGGATGAGGGAAGGGCACAATTCCACAGAGATTACAGAAGATTTATTCATTCTGAGTTTAAGAAATTTGTTGTTTCAATAAAGAGAGATTTTTGGAGGGATATTTTACCATCCACAGGTGTTGCTGGACCTTTAAAACACTGACCTGAGTAATTAAAGGATGCAGCTGAATAACAATAATAACAATAATAATAATAATAATAATAATAATAATAATAATAATAATAATAATAATAATAACAATAATAATAACAATAACAATAACAATACACTAGTATTAAAATAATAATGCACTGATATTAAAATAATAGCACACTGATAATAAAATAATAATAAATGATATTAATATAACAATGAAATAATAACAATAACTACAACAACAAAACAACAACAATAATAATAATGATAATGGTGATGATGACGATGACAATAATAATTGTAATAATAATAATAATTATAATTATAAAGAATCCCCCTGGAATCAGATTTAAGGGGATGGTCAATCCTTGTGGCTCAGAGGTTTATAATCAATAAATACCTGAGTTTCCTACAACACATTTAAAGTGAGATGAGAAAAAACATGAACAGTTGAGTGATCATCTCAGCCTAAAATTCATTTTCTGCAAGGAACCAGCAACACACCATGGGAAAAATGGAGAATTCCATGGCTGGACTGACACTTGGACACGCCCCCCACACACACAATGGGATTAAATATGGGAAAACCACCGGGATTTCCATTTCAATCCTCAAAACCTGCCTTGTAAATGATCTTTGAAAGAAAAACACAACAATTGTCATTCCCAGTCCCCTGGGAGCTCTGGTGGCCCAGCCACCATGGGCACTGGCCCAGCCAGCCCTGGCTCCCAGTGCCACACCAGTGCCACACAGTGCCACACCAGTGCCACACCAGTGTCACACCAGTGCCACACCAGTGCCACACCAGTGCTACACGAGTGTCACACCAGTGTCACACCAGTGTCATACCAGCGCCACACCAGTGCCACACCAGTGCCACACGAGTGTCACACCAGTGCCACACCAGTGCCACACCAGCAGCACCAGGGCTGCTTTTGGCACAGCTCACACATCCCCAGAGCTGCAAAAATGAGCAATTAGAGCTGTGTTTCTTTCGGGAATCTGAATTTTCAGCACCACCAACATTTTTTTCCCAGGAAGGCAACACTGTCAAAATGTTTTGTTTATGCAAAGCTCTAAAAAGGAAAAAAAAAAAGCCAACCAAACTAAAAATATGAAGTCAGCTGAACCTGAAGGGAGCTCCAATTACACCCATTTTTTTTAAGCTTTTGCGAAAGTGTTTGAGCTTAATTAGGTTAAGCTATTTCAAAGCATGCCCAGTTGTTGTAATTTGTTTATAATACAGAGTTGCTCTTTGATCATGAATGTTCATTTTTATAGAAACCCTGTTATCAGTCTCTGGATAAGAAACAAAATGAGCAGCGTTTGTGGTAAGAAAATTTAGAAAAGTTTAAGGAGCTCAGAAAAAAAGCTGTCTTAATAAAAGACTTGAGTTAATTTAGCATGTGATGGCAGGAGGGGAAGTAAATGATTTTTTAGGGAAGAAAGGGAAACCAAAGTGTGCTCATTTATCTGCCATGCCAAAGATATGGTGGTGGAGAATCAGCCTGAACTTTTCTTGGGGAAAGCTCCTCGGGTATCTGCTCTGAATTTTTATCATTGGAAATTCTCTCATTCTCATAGAAAGAGAACACAAATCATCCCCCAGCCTTGAAACTGCTGCTTGATAAGGACATTTTGGGGAGGGTTAATCAGGAGGGTGGCAAAGGCACAATGGGGTGTGAGTGTCCCTCTGAAAATCCTCTGGCTCCTCATTTTAAAGAGCAAACCTGGAATTGGGTAAGAAGAACATCCTCAGACCTTTATTTCAGAGCAGGAATCTGGGTTAGAGGCTGTGGGTTGGCTCTCAGCTTCTCTCTCTGATTTCTTTATTTTTTTGTGTTTTTGTTTCAGTGTTTCCCGTGGTGAGATGGGTGCATTAGCTGCACGCTTTTCTAGCTGCAGATCATCCAAAATACATGACTGCAGCGTGGCCTCTGGGAAGGGCTGCATTC
This sequence comes from Cisticola juncidis, assembly GCA_013400215.1. Lineage (NCBI taxonomy): Eukaryota > Metazoa > Chordata > Aves > Passeriformes > Cisticolidae > Cisticola > Cisticola juncidis. The sequence goes on along the minus strand of VXBR01004633.1, from coordinate 68,439 downwards.
ACAGAGCATTTAAATGAGATTTTTTCCGAGATGGCACAAAGATATTTTCGCACTCCGAGGGGAATTGCTCAGATCTGTCCAAGTTCCCTGCACCAGCACAGCTCCCTCTCCCTGGAACACGGAATGGAGAAGAGCTTCAGATGCAAAAATTGAGTTTTAAAGCTTTGCTCAGCTTTTTCTTTTAATTATTATTAATTCATTTTTGAAGCACAGCTGATAACGTGGGTAGCTATGGGCCTGGTATTTCTGGGTCTGAGAGAATTTACCCTGCTGGCAGCTGCTAATTTCTGTCCCAAGGGAAAATTCCTCAAGGAAGCTTCTTCTCAAAACAATCTTGGCAAACACAACTATCCTTCCTCAAAACAATCTTTCTCCAGGTGGTGTTTTGCCTTTCTAGTTCTCAAAAAAAAACCAAAAAAACCCCCCAAAAACCCCAAAAAACCTCCCCAAAAAAACCCAAAAAACCAACAACAGACCAAAAACATTTTAGCTGTTTCTCTAGTTTAACCAATGGGATTAGAGAGGTGTTGTTCCTATTCACCAACCATGGAACACCTTATAAAAAGTAGTAAGAATTAGACAATTCTTACACAAGAGACACAATTAGACAATTCTTAGACAAAGTTTTTCTATTCTCTTTGACTTCTCAAATGTTTGGAGTCTCTCTTTTTTTTTTTTTTTTTTTTTTTTTTTTTTTTTTTTTTTTTTTTTTTTTTTTTTTTTTTTTTTTTTTTTTTTTTTTTTTTTTTTTTTTTTTTTTTTTTT
>VXBR01004633.1:38020-66190 GCA_013400215.1 Cisticola juncidis | reverse complement strand
CACCAAGGCTGGGCTCCATGGGCTGGGGACAAGCTGGGGACAGGTCACCAAGGCTGGGCTCCATGGGTTCGGGGGGTTTTCCAGCAGTTCTGGGATTCTGGGACAGCTGAGCTGGTGCTGGAGCAGCTCAAGCCCTAAAACAAAGCACCAGTGAGTTTATTGTGGTCAAATCCAGCCCAAGCACAGCGTCCCCTCTGTGAGAGGTCAGGCACCTTTAGGGGACACAGATTTCCAGGCTGCTGGTGGCCTGAGGGTACAGAACCTCTGCAGGTTCCCTTATTTCCCATTTAATGGGAGTGCAGGGAGCCCATTCCACCAGGGATTCACTCCTGGATGTGATGAGTGGCACCCTCACCCCTCTGTCCCGGTGCCAGGGCTGTGCCAGGGCTGTGCCAGGGCTGTGCCAGGGTTGTGCCAGCCGCCCCGAGGGGATTTTAGGGATTTTAGCAGCCAGAGCTGAGGTGGCAGAAGGGTTTTCCTGCCTGCAGAGTCCATGCCCCGCTCTGCATTCCGGGGTTTTCTGTGTTCAGAGGTGACAGCGAGGGGAGCTGGAGGGAAGCGCTGAGACAGGACGGGGACATCGCATCCCAAACACGCTCAGTCCGATTTGGGAAGGCCAAAACACGCAGGCATTCCATAAATGAGGCTGGATGGATGAACTCCTGGAGCATAAATAGCGCCAAGGATCTCCGCGGGGCGGGTTTTCCCTGCAGGACCCGGCACTTAGCAGCTATTCAATTACCGGCTCCAGATAATAAAGCACGGATGCAGCAGCTGCTTCGCACTGAATTCATCTTTCCTTCCTCAGGAGTGCGGAATTGCAGTGCTGAGCACACAGGCATCACACAGCCCGGTGCTGACATCCACAGCCCCAAAGCCCTGGTTCTGTGCAGAGTTTGAACTGGAAAAAAAGAAAAACAAAAAACAAAAAACAAAAAAAACAAAAAAAAAAAAAAAAAAAAAACCAACAAAAAAAAAAAAAAACAAAAAAAAAAAAAAAAAAAAAAAAAAAAAAAAAAAAAAAAAAAAAAAAAAAACAAAAAAAACCAAAAAAAAAAAAAAAAAAAAAAAAAAAAAAAAACCCAAAAAAAAAAAAAAAAAAAACCCACAACCAACAAAAAACCAAAAAAAACCCCAAAAAACCCAATACCCCAAAAAAACCCCAAAAACCAATATTTAGGAACGGGACTGTCACCAGTCCATAAGGAATGGGAATGGGAATGGGGATGGGAATGGGAATGGGAATGGGAATGGGAATGGGGGTGTGAGTGGGACGCTCCCCCAGGCTGTGTCTGGGTTGTTATTTAAATAAAAACAACCAGATAACAAAGGGTAACCCTGCATAAAACCCGGGCAGGAGCACAGGGCACGGTACACGAGCAGAAAATAGGAAAACAACCCAAAATCTGCATCGAATTTCTCCCTGTAACTCCTCCGCTCTGCCATCAGCGCAGGGTAAAATGACTGTGCACGTTGTAATTGGGGGAATAATGGAACCAATTTCCCATAATCGTCTGTACATCCCCAAAGCAAACCCCGAGCCACCCCGGGAACACGTCCCATTAACTGTCCCTGGGCTCCACTTCTGGCACAGAACTTTTCATTCCAGCGTTTGCTTTATAGCGGTGCCATTAGGAAATATTAGAAATGTTAACATTTTAATCTAATGAGGCAGATGCAACTTGGGTTTTTCTCTTGCAATATCAACTTTCTGGAAGTTATGAGAATGTGACATTTTGCAATAAGGAAGCAAAAAAAACCAAAAACCAAAAACCAAAAAACAAACAAACAAACAAACCCCCCAAAACCCCAAAAAACCCAAAAAACCCACCCCCCCACACAAAACCACTAACAAACAAACAAACCCCCAACAAACCCAAATAAATGAAAAGAGGCAATTTGGATGCAGATACTCCAAATGTGAGGTGCTGATGTGCTGAGCTCCTGGACAGACTTTAACACTTTTTGGGGGAGGAGATTGGGGACCAAGCTCCACTTTGGTCCAGGGAAGGAGGAGTTGCTCTCTTGTCCTCATTTCAAATGTTCATTTTAGATGTTTAGATGCTGAAGTCAACAAGGTGCTTGAGCACAGCCTGAATCCCTGCCCAGCCCGTTCCCTCGGAGCCATAAAACAACGTTTGATCATTTGCACAATGCTTGAGAGACAACTGGTGATTTGTAATCCGTAAATCCAGTGAACTTTTGACGTCTCCCGTTGCCTGGGTGAGGCAAGACATCCATTCAGCTCCTGATGGGGGAGAGTTGAGGCGCAGAGTGATTTGTTTTCCTGATGTAAATGTGGCACAGAGCTGTATTTTGTGAATGTCTGATGGAGCTAATGAAAGCGTTATCCCTTCACCACAACGCGAAGTAGAAGGAGATGAAACATTTGGAGGTGTTTAGGCACTCACAGACACAGGTAGGGACTCATAAAAATCCTTTTAAGCAGCTATTGGCAGACTTAGGCACTAATATTTTAAATATCTGGTCGAACAGCTATGAAGGTGGCAAACTGGTCCTTTTCCCTGATGAAAATCAGGGCTCAGAGAAATTCAGAGAATGTTGAACCATGCAAGATGCAAGTAAGAAAAGCTCTGGAAATTTCTTGTAAAGGTTCCCCCCTCCCCTCTGCCCCCCGTGGGGAAAATTCAAATTGTAAAATTCTGACTTCATGTGGAAATCTGGCAGTTTCAGTCAGGCATTAGTTGGGGAAGTTTTTTAGGTCAGCCTGGGATTGTGAATAAGGGAGGAATGAGTAACACAGCCTCTGAGTAGCTAAAGCCCTTGTGGCTCTGGGATGTTGAGCGAGCAGACTCAGCCTTATATATCTTATTTAATCAAAGAATATATAACTTCATCAGAGCTGGCTTCAACTTTCAAGTAGAAATAAACCACTTCTATTACTGGAAATTATTAGATACTCATATTACAGCCAAACATCCCAGAGTTTTTTGCCTTTCTGGAAAGAAAGAGAACAAAAGGAAGAAAAATCTAAAAGAGAGAAGCAACAGCAGAAGGAAAAAACACAGCAATATTTATAGGCAAATCCTCTTTTTACTTTCAATAAAATGCAAACCTCATCTCAGTTTGGGGATGTTTCCCTAGGAGGGGCTGGCTCTGAGGGCAAACCTGGAATGCCAAGCTGTGAAATCCTTCCTGGGCTCACCTTGAGAGCAGAAGGAGCCACGACACTTCTGCTCCTCCAGGGAGAGCCAAGGCTCTGCTGGCTCATCCCAGGGCCTGGGAATGGGCACCCACTGCTGCCTGGCACCGAGGGCACCCTCAGTTTTGTACCCTGGTGTTCAGGAAAAACCAGCATGGGTAATACACTGCATATAGCGAATATCTAATATATAAAACTAATATTCTGTATATAATTGAATCTATCTCTCTCCATAATATATGGCTGATATAGAGAGCCTCAGACAGAGCTGATTTAGCAGCACAACCCACACCAGCACAGCTGAGGGGAATCCAGACTGGTTTCTCTTGCCAGCAGCTCCCGTGTGCAGCAGCATTTCCAACCACCCTGGCTGTGCTGAGGACAGGTCACCCAAACCATCTGTAAAAGGAGAATTTCCTCATGGAGGGTGGGAATCCATCCTCCCCTTGGATGTGGTTTCAAGCAAACCTTCCATGAGCGTGAGGCTGCCCCTGCCTGCACTGCCCAGGGCAGGTTTCTGGTGCATTTCTGACACTGAATTTAAGGGCATCGTGTTCCACTCCCAGAGTGTCTGAACCCCTGGTGCCACAGCCAAGGGAACTCTGTGAGCCCCCAATCCTGGGCTCATCCCCTGCACCCCAATACCTGAGTGAGACAAACCCCAAAGGTTTCCAGGGATCCAGGACAGGATATCTGCTGCTCCAAAGTCTGGTTTCCATCCTGGCTCCAGAGCTGGCATTATTGAAATGATCCTTGAGATGACCCTGGCTGTCAAAATCAAATCAGATGTAGAAAATGCTTTGGGTTCCGGAGGAAAGGTGCTGCAGGAGTAGAAGGTGTTGTTATTATTATTATTATTTCTGTAATAAGACAAGCTCCCCATGTCCCCTGGTGATAATGCAGCTCTCTGGGAGGGATAAACTATGGAGCCAACGTGAACCAGATTATTGCCTCATAAAACGGGACACCTGCCCTATTATCCCTTAAATAATAAGTACATAAAACAAATTTGACTGTAATAATAAAACATAATGGTGAAATATTTATGGGTGATTTTTCAGTGCAGCACACAAGGATTAAACCACGCAATTCCTGTTGGCTCTCACAAGAGTTTCTCTGGCAGATCCTCCCTGTGAGGTCCTGCAGAAGCTGCCCTGTAATGTGTGTGGAGGAGCAGAGAGGGATGGGGAGTGAGATGGGGACTGAAAAATGTGAAAAAACAGCACAGAGCCCACCCCTGCCCTCGGCAGGAGGAAAGGGAAGGTCTCGGGGTCGTTGTTCCCTGAGATGCCCCTCGGGGTTTCTGTTCCCCAGGGTAATCAGGTTTTCAGTCTTCTCTTTGGCCTGGGTGTTTCACACCAGAGCCAGAGCAGACAGGCTGAGTCCAGCAGTGTTATCAAGGCTGTTTATTCTAAATTATATTTATTNATTCTTCACACACTGTGGGCATTCACTGCCATGGCAGGGATCAGAGGCAGTGTCCTCCTGGGCTCTGTGTGAGGCTCTGACCCCCCTGGACAGACCCCAGACCCCCTGTCCTGTCCCCAAACCCTCCAGGGTGGCCACAGGGATGTCCTGGGCTCTGACAGGAAGGGGTCTCTGAGCAATCCACCAGGACTGGGTATGAGTGAGCAGAACATTCCAGTCAGGGGCTCCATTCCTCCTCCTCTCAGGGTGTGCAGATAAAGCAGCTGGGCACCAATTAACCAGAGCAAATGTTAATTAGGGCAGCCCAGGAGCTGGGGCCACCTCCCATCACAGCAGCCACCAAAGAAACCCCCCCAAAAACCCAAATGCAAACTGGGCTTGTGTCTGTTTGGAGATAAACAGCACCGAGCCCTTCAGAAAAACAACACCCAGCCCTTAACATAGCAAACTAACAAACAGGATAAAGAATTACTTCAGGGATCTCATCAAATGACATCTTTTACATCTCAGAATTTCTCGCTTACCTCTCACCTTTGCTAAATTCTTTGCTAAAACTGAAAACGCCACAGGGAAGGAACAAAAAAAAATAATTCACATTTTCTGATTGTTCGTTTGGCAGAACAGTACAGATAAACAGGTTCCATAATTTCTTTCATACTGTTATTTCCATATTCATTTCCCTACTCTTCTGTGGGATGACTTCTGATAGAGCAACAAAGAGAGAAAAAAAAATTTAAATAAGGAAGTGCATTTCAAAGCAAGAGAATTTATGAAAGGCGTCTGAGGCAGCAGAACCTCTAACCTATGAGTCCTTTCAATGTACTTTGGATTTTAAGTTGTCAGGGTCACATTCTCAGGTTTTGAAAAGCACTCACGTCTGGCTCCCAAGACAGAGCCTGGTTTAGTCTTTTATAGGCATATAGTACATGCTCTAATTAACCCAACTTAATTTTGGAGCACAGCCCCAGTGTCTAATAGCCATGATGCAATATTCAGCAGATGATATCACTTATTATTTTATAAGCCACCAGATCAAAATAAAGAGAATATCTGAACTGCATCTTTCTTTAGCGCTGTCTCCCAAATAACCGGATTATTTTGATTTCTTTAAAGCATGATGGGTTTATTTATGGCTGGTGCCTCTCCAAGCCGAGGGGTGGAAAATTTCCCATGGGTGGGAATGGGTGTCTGTGGGTCCCAGGGGTGTTCAGGTGATGGAGCAGCCCCACCACCCACCCGGGGGTCTCACACCCCGTTACAGCCCCTGCCTGCAATCCCAGCAGGATTTTGGCAGAGTCCCTGCAGGTCCCTGGCTCCATCCTGGCCAATTTTCCACCAGCAGAGCCAGGACAGTCACACCCCCCTGGTGTGTGTGTGGAATTCTCTCCCTGCCCGCCTTCCCCGTGTGCTGCCTCCCTGCCTGGAGAGTTTCTGTGTTTTCTCTTTGTATCCTCCCGGCTCCCGGCGCTAAAAGCCACATCCTGTTATGTTTGGTTGCTAGGTGGAGAAATGTTATCATGGGCTTCAGCAATAATTTATCCATAGAGCTAGAGGAGCTGTCATGTACTCCTGACAGTGAGCTGCAGCACTTTATCAGCTTGCCTGTAAATCAACCGTGTGTGGGTGAAGATGCCAGCAATGTTTGATCTCTCTCAGACACTCTAATAATCTGCTTTTGTCTGATTGATTCCTTCACATCACCAAGCACATTGGAGCCGGGAGTGGAGTGCCCTCTGTTTATCTCCCTTGGTCATCTGCTGGAGGGCAGCAGGGCAGAGAATGCTGCTCTCGCTGAGATGGAGGAGTTTTTTGGAATTAGGGGCTTTACATCATATCCCAGAGCAGGTTTGGTCCAGTAAATCAATGATAGCAGAATTGAATGCACCATAAATACCTCAAACCGTATCTCTTACAAGAATGTAAGAGTAATTCACAGAAACAGGAAAGGTAACTTTGCTGGGAAGAGTTACGGCCCCTACAAGAGGGAGACATGCAGGGCTTTCACTGCCTGTGTTTACATCTCCCCTCTGAACCTGGAGTGCTCTGCTCTGGTGTTCAGTTCCAGCACTTCGGAGGGAATATTGAGCAGAGAGGACAGGATTGATCAGGCCTCTCAATCCTCACACAAATTTCACTGCATTTCTGATGATTTCTGCTACGGGCAGCACAGGCTGATGTGGCCCGGCCGGAGCAGTGCTGGCCAGGCCTCTCTGCCAAAAACACACATGGAAGGGTGCAGAGCATGGAAAAACACACATGGAGAGTGCAGAGCATGTAAAAAGACATGGAGGGTGCAGAATATGTAAAAACACACATGGAGGGTGCAGTCAGTGTGAAAAAACACACACAGAGGGTGCAGAACATGCAAAAACACATGGAGGGTGTAGTCAGAACATGCAATAACACACACATGGAAGAGTGAAGTCAGAACATGCAAAAACACACATGGAGGGGTGCATAGCATATAAAAACACACGTGGGGAGTGCAGAGCTTGTAAAACACATGGAGAGTACAGTCAGAACATAAAAAAACACATGGAGGGTGCAGTCAGAACATGCAATAACACACATGGAGAGTGCAGAACATACAAAAACACACATGGAGGGTGCAGAGCATATAAGAACACCCATGGAGGGTGCAGTGAGCAGCCAGAGCCCCTCCAGGAGGAGGGAGCAGCCTGTGCCCGTTCCAGTGGATAAGTGGAGCTGGTTTGTGGCGCTTTGTCCATCACAGCGCTCCCCCACTGGAAATCCAGGGCTGTCTGTGGCAGCAGCTCCCTGTGTGCTGCCCTGGAGCAGCACACTCGGATCCCTGAGCCCTCTGAGAGCCCAGGGCAGAGGATCTGGGGGATGTGACTGACTGGAGCCCACCAGGGGAGGCGTTTGGGGGTGGTGTCCCCTCCGTGGGTCACGGCGGGGCAGCACACGCAGCAGGATATTTGGGGAATGCTCTAATTTCAACCCAGTACACTGAGGGGAAAGGCTGGTGGTTCACAGCACCACCGAATGCTAAAAAAGGGAGAAAATTCACACTGCATAATGTATTTGTAATTGTGCTTAAGGCAATGAGAGGAGAGAAATCCATGGAACAAATCTGGCACAGGGTGTAGCCCTCTGTGGATGCTGCAGGAGCAGCTTCATCTCCTCCAGGCTGGAGCAGTGGAGCCTCAGGAGAGATGGATCCACTGCCTCCTCCTCTGCCCACCACGGGGATTTCCCCAAACCCCAAATTTACTGGGTGAACTGGGATGGAGACAGGTTTCCCCACCTGGGACTGGTGACCGCACAGGCAACACCTTTGAGGAGCAGCAGAGGGGCCTGTGCTGCCTCTCCACATCCCATAACCCTCAAAGTTCAATTCCCAAGAGAATTTTCTTTCTCTTTTTTCCTTTTTTGTTTTTTTAATTTTTTTTTTATTTTTTTTTATTTTTTCACTGCACACATCATGAAAGTGATAAAAGCAAGGAGGCCTGAAGTTGCAGCCTGCAGCAGGGTGTATCCTCTGCTATTTCACGGGCAGAATTCAGTGATTTCAGTTTCACAGAAAATCACAAAGCTCCCAGATGTCTCCTCAAAGGCCTGAGAGTGGCCTCCTCTCAGCACTGCAGTGGCAGAGGAGGTGCACACACAGACACACAGACAGACAGACACACTGACCTACACGGGGGGATAGCAGAGACACCTCGGGAGGATTCTGAACCCAGAGCTGCATTCCAGCTCTGGATTCCAGATTCAGATTCATTCTGGATTCATTCTGGATTCCAGATTCATTCTGGATTCTGGATTCTGGATTCCAGATTCAGATTCATTCTGGATCAGTTCTGGATTCCAGGTTCAGATTCATTCTGGATTCTGGATTCTGGATTCCAGATTCATTCTGGATTCATTCTGGATTCATGATTAAGATTCATTCTGGATTCATTCTGGATTCTGGATTCTGGATTCCAGATTCATTCTGGATTCATTCCGGATTCCATGTTCAGATTCATTCTGGATTCTGGATTCCAGATTCCAGATTCAGATTCATTCCAGATTCATTCTGGATTCCAGATTAATTCTGGATTCATTCTGGATTCTGGATTCCAGATTCATTCTGGATTCATTCTGGATTCCAGGTTCAGATTCATTCTGGATTCATTCTGGATTCCAGATTCATTCTGGATTCATTCTGGATTCATTCTGAATTCATTCTGAATTCATTCTGAATTCCATTCAGATTCATTCTGGATTAATTCTGGATTCCAGATTCCAGATTCATTCCAGCTGGGACACAGCTGCCTGATCTCTCCTCAACCACAGACAAGAGGTTTGTGATTCCCAAGGTTTGCTTGGAAAGCACAGCCAGAGCTCCAGTGGCTGAAATCAGCAGGAGAACTCGGGGAGTTCCCAGCCCTGCCTTTCCTGGGGTTGATTTAGTGATGGAGGCTGAGCTCACACCAGCCCAAATAACTCAAGTTCAAATCCTCCGTGGTCCTCAACTTACACACTCTAAACTGCTCTTCAGCTTTATATCACAAATTAATTCAAACAAACCCACATTAAGTCTCAAACCCTACTAATTTGTCATATTGCATATAAGGGTTGGCATTTTCCAAAGAGAATTAGAAAAATTAAAATAAAAGAGAAGAGAAAATAACAAAAAGGAAGAGGAGAACTAGAAAAGAGGAAAAGCGAGCATGTCTAAGGAAACTGCTCTTCCAGCAACACTGAGATATCCTCAAGGGAGATGTATAAGTAGAAGATATTACATGGCTGAACAGTAAATATCACATTTCTTTTTACAAGCGTGTTTCTGCATTTTATTATATCTTGACTAGCAGACACATAAATTTTGAATTTATTCTAAGTCTGAGAAAGCTTAGGCTCTACAGGCTGTGCTCTCCATGGCTCTAAGTGGTCAGTGGCATTTGTTATTCCATAACAGATGGATTAATTAGTGAAATACCTTCCAATCTAGAAAATTTAACATTTTCATGAGCAAGCAAAAAAATAAAATGAAATTCTCCAAGTGCCACCCTTCACCCAGCTTCCAGCTGGCACTTGTGGAAAGAGATGGAGCCCCAGAAGCTGCAGGAAGGAAATTCTTGGGCAGCCCTGGCTGTTTGGCTCTTTCTGCAGTGTTTTGCTGCTGCTGTCAGCAGCCCTGCGTTATTTCCTGCACTCTAATCCCAGGCAGGAGGATTTCTGGATCATCTCCCCCAGCCTGGCCAGTGCTGAGTGATTGATTGAGGTTATGACATGACTTTTACAGGCAGCTCTTGCAGGGCTGCTACAAACACATGGGACTGCCTTGTTATTTTGTGGTGGAGGAAAAACACTTGGAAGCCGGGAAGGGGAATTTCCTGCAGCTGGGACACTTCAAGGATTTGACATTAGGCTGTGTTTGTTTGATGGTGGGAGACAGGTCTGATGAAACCAGACGTGCAGTTTACAATCCTAATTAATATCAGGGTTTTAGGTGGATAAACCTCACCAGCTCACTGATTCTGTTCCTTGGGAGAATTTTACAGATTTGGTGTGCCCCAGGTAAAGGCAGGTGTGATGAAACCAGACATGCAGTTTACAATCCTAATTAATATCAGGTTTTAGAGGGATAAATCTCACCAGCTCACTGATTCAGTTCCTTGGGAGATGCCCACAGTTTTGGTGTGCCCCAGGTAAAGTCAGGTCTGATGAAACCAGACGTGCAGTTTACAATCCTAATTAATATCAGGTTTTAGAGGGATAAATCTCACCAGCTCACTGATTCAGNATGAAACCAGACATGCAGTTTACAGTCCTAATTAATATCAGGGGTTTAGAGGGAAAAAACCTCACCAGCTCAGTGATTCTGTTCCTTGGGAGATGCTCACAGTTTTGGTGTGCCCAGGTAAAGTCAGGTCTGATGAAACCAGACATGCAGTTTACAATCCTAATTAATATCAGGTTTTAGAGGGATAAATCTCACCAGCTCACTGATTCAGTTCCTTGGGAGATTCGTGCCCACAGATTTGGTGTGCCCCAGGTAAAGGCCCTTGTGCCCAAAGGAATAATTTTCTCTACAGGAAGCACCATCAGGAAGGAAACATCTACACAAATATGACTTTAAATCCACTTGTTTCACTTTTCAGGGCTAAGTCAGAGACCTGCACGTGAGCAGAGTCTCAGCTGTCAATTCCAGCTGAATAATTCCCCAAGTGTTGAGCCCACCACTGAACATTGTTGATCTCGAGGTCCTTGTAAATAAAGGATTCAATTTGAAGACTAAATTGAGACAATTCTAGTAAAATCCCATACTGGCCATGCATTTCAACATTCTATAAAGGATATGGGGTGAAGCAGAGCCCTGAGAACAGGGCCAAACACATGATGGAAGAGCAGAAACCCAAGTGCAGGAAATGAGGAAATAAATAGGATAAATCCTGCCTGGAGGAATAATATTCCTGTCCTTTCCTGCTCCCTCCTGCTCAGGAATCACTTCTGGTACAGGAGAGAAGGGCTCAGGTTCTTTCTTTTAAAACAGAATGACAGCACCAATGCCCCCTCAGCTTCCAGGGTGGGAGGGCTCAGGTGGAAATGGGGGATCCAGGTTTGGTTCCCTCCTCTGGAAAATGCCTTTATTGTGCTGCTGCTGCATCTTCTGCAGGAGAACAGGGCAGCTCAAGGGGCAAACACACCCTGAGAGGAGCCCTCAGAGGGATCTGCTCCCACACTGAGCTGTGGGGTGACACTGTGTGCTGACCCTGCTCTTNGTTCTGTCTCAGCTCTGCAGGGCATCCCCAGCAGAGCAGGACTGGGCGGCTCAGAGAGCCCCACACCTCATGTACAGCACCCCTGACCCAACCCTGTCCAAAATGCACTTTTTATTGACAGAATTTTACCAATGCCCACTGCCTATGCTAACATGGCATTTCTACTCTAAACCAATCTCTAAAATCCAACTCAGCAAAAGATGGGGGACGAGAGCAAGAACAAGGAGCACAGGGGCCACTCCCCAATTCCTCCAGCTTGTCTCTTCAGCCCCAGATACTGAAAATCCCAGATACATTTACATTCTATGATAAACTAAATACTGCTTATTTTGAATTCTCTCAGCTTGTGATTCTTCACACACTGTGGGCATTCAGTGCCATGGCAGGGATCAGAGGCAGTGTCCTCCTGGGCTCTGTGTGAGGCTCTGACCCCCCTGTACAGACCCCAGACCCCCTGTCCTGTCCCCAAACCCTCCAGGGTGGCCACAGGGATGTCCTGGCCTCTAGACCCTGCCAAAAAGGGGGTTCAGCCCCAAGCCAGGGGGCTGGAGGGCAGTGCAGGAGCCCCAGGATGGCTGAGCTCCCTTTGCCTGGACCAGGGCTCCACGGTGCTGATCCCAGGGCTGCAGGAATATTTCCCACTGAAATATCTCAGATCAAAGGAAGCTGCTGCTGCTTAGCATTTCTGGCCTGTAATCTGCATTAATGCCTGTGCTCCTTCCAGCCTTATCTGAAATGTTAATGAAAGCGCTGAATTTGCCCCAAAGCACCAGAAATTCGGAGAAGAAGGTGCAGTGAGGTTTTGCAGCACCCTCAGTGGGTCTCTTCAGTGCAGAGTTGAGGCAGGCAGGGGTGGGTCACAAACAAATCATTTATTTTTGGAAAAGAGCTCCAAGATCACCCAGTCCAGCCTTTGGCCACTCTTGGTACAAGGTGAATCAGTGCTGGTATCAAACAGACCAACGTGGTGCTTGCCCTGCTGAAAATATCAAGTATTTCAGTGCTTTTTTATGAGAGTAAATTAAAAATAATAATAAAAATTGGTATTGATATAGAAAATGTAATGAGAGTTATTCTGCAAATAGAAATTAGCATCTAATGGCTCATTTCTTTTTTGTTCACTCCCATAACACTGAGGATATCCCAGGAATAATCATGAAATTCTGGGACTGTGCTGCAATGTCCTGCCAGGCAGGATCAGGGCAGCTTTCAGTGGTTGTGGAGCTCTGGGTGTGCAGAATCCATCAGTGACAGACAAGGCATCAAGGACTGAGAAAAGAGAATTTCATTTCAGCAGGAGGCATTCCCAGTGCAAATGAAAGCAGCTCCTCTGGACGTGGCATTAGAGATCCAGGGAAACTGCAAATTGAGGATTCCAATACCTGCCCACCCCTCATTTTAAGCAGTTAAAAAAAGAAAAAAGCAATAAAGATGAGTGAAGGGAAGCTCTGTGGTTGCATTGAGAACAATCAAACTCCCTGGAAGAGGCTGGCTCAGGGAGCTGCTGGTGGGATCCAGACTCTTTCCAGGTCACTGGTTCCAGTCTAGCCCAGACTGGGAGTAACTGGGAGTGGTTGTAAATGCCATGGGCTGTGGTCTCCATGCAGCACAGGGTGAACTTCTGTCCCTACCTCACCCACAAAGGGGCTTCTGCTGGTGCCAATTCAGAGGACATTTAAAGATAAAATAGAAAATAAATCCAAATAATTTATAAGCAATCTGTGTCACCTGTTTTTTTCAAATATTGGTGCCTCAAAGCTGACATGGGAGGCCCTAGCCAAGAATCCCAGAACCCTGAGGTTGGAAAAGGCCTCCAGAATCATCCAGTCCAACCTGAGACTGATCCCACCCATCTCACCTTGGTCAATCCTGTCACAAACAACACCAACCCCTCAAGCCCAGGGCAAGATTGGGTTGGGATTTATTCACCAATAATAACAACAGACTTAGGGCTAAACTGCATGCTTGGAATCAGGTTCACTGAATTATATCAAAAATCTTGGGTAGAGATATGCAGTGCATAAAAGTTACATAAAGGATTGAATTGATTTTTGATTTCATTCAACTCCCCCTGGAAATCTTATTGTCTTCTCTTTGGGTTTTATGACTCCACTTTTATGAATCAAATTTGCAAACTTTGAACTTACTCAGCCTTGGAATGTGCTCAACCGTATAAAAAACCAAAATAGTTCCTCCCAAATAATCCAAATTATTCTCAATACTTACTTGCTATTAATTTATTTAATCTGAGCTATTGCTTAAGGAAATGATTTAAATGCTTTCATTGGGATAGGGCTCTGAATGGACAAGGTACTTCACATTATTTGCTGAAAATCCATTCTAGTGGGGAATGTTTACTATTCCTTTCACATACAATTATTCCTCTCAGTGTTAATCAGACAATTTTTCAAAGGTGTAGTCATGAAATTGGACTGGCTCCATGCCTAATCCAATATCTGCTGCTCAGTAAACACACACCTCTGGATAGATGTTTCCAGCCAAAGATATATATATTTTCCAGGCAACTGAATTTCAGCAGAGTGACACAGTCAGAGCAGGAGCCCAGCAGTACAAACAGATATTTCCTTGATGGAGATCTCATTGCTATGCAAGCTATTTTTAGTTTTGTGCTTAACATGCTTTGGGTAAAAAACCCCAAAGCAGAGCTAGACTGCTTTCCTAAGTGATTCTGTGCAGTGTTTGGGACACGCCAGTGACTCAGGGATTTACAGAGAACAGGAGACATCACTGCCCTGCTTCGTGCTGCATTACCCCAGCAAAAGGAAAAAATAAAAAAAAAAATCTCTGCAGAGTCATCCTGAGCAACCCCGAGTGCTCTGAGGAAACCCCAGGGCTCAGGAGCTCATCCAGCAGCAAGGCAGGGATTGGAAATGCAGCTGTCCAGGGGAAATCTGAAATAATTCTGCTGAGACAATGGGCTACACTGAAATCAGAGCTGGAGCAAATCCTGAACTCCCAGCAATGGCATTTCTGTGATCTGCAGTGTCTCCCCAGCCTCACCCAGCTGAGGGATGCTGGAAATCAGTGAGATTCCTTTGGCAGGGCTTCCAGGTTAAACCTGGAGGTTCAAGGGCATCAGCCAATCCACAGGGTGGTACCAGGAACCCCAATTCCTGCTGTGATCAGATTGCAGCAGAGCTTTGTGCTGGAGCTTTGCTCTGGTGTGAGCAGAGCCCCTGAGACCGCAGGGACCCCAAGCTCTGCTCAAACACAAACCCCGTGGGCAGAGCCAGCCTGTCCCAGCACCACGAGGAGCCAGCAGGGACCTGAGCAGGCTGGGGACAGAGCAGGCTGGGGATAGAGCAGGCTGGTGACAGAGCAGTTTGGGGACAGAGCAGTTTGGGGACCAGAGCAGGCTGGGGATAGAGCAGTTTGGGGACAGAGCAGTTTGGGGACCAGAGCAGGCTGGGGATAGAGCAGTTTGGGGACAGAGCAGGCTGGGGACAGAGCAGGCTGGGGATAGAGCAGTTTGGCGACAGAGCAGTTTGGGGACAGAGCAGTTTGGGGACAGAGCAGGCTGGGGACAGAGCAGTTTGGGGACAGAGCAGGCTGGGGACAGAGCAGTTTGGGGACAGAGCAGTTTGGGGACAGAGCAGTTTGGGGACAGAGTGAGGTCCCATCCTGCTGCTGGTGAGCACAGGGAGCTCCCTGCAGGCTCCTGGGGGTCTCTGGCACCATCCCCACCAACGAGAGCTTGCAGGACCAGCTGATGGTGGAGGGTTAAAAATACAATTTCTGTATAAGTTAACCACAGGGTTAAGTTGAGGTGTGTGGGGGGAAGGTAGAGAAAGTACAACTGGAACTTGACACAGCTCAGCTTTGGAACAAGCCTCAGCTTCTGCAACCAGCTCCATGCTATTGTAATAACTGAGTCAATGTGACCCCAGCCCAGGGGATAACTGAGAAGCTTTGTTTTAACCAAATCAAGTATAACTCAAGCGTAGGTATGATTTGAGATAGTAACTAAGGAATAGGATAATCAGTATCTATAGGTGGAGGTTAGTTAATATGTGTATAATTTAAACTATAAAAATCACAAATCCACTCTGTGTCCTCGGGCACAAGATGTGGGCATTGCATGCCCCTGTGTCCCTGTGTGCAAATAAAGAACCACATATGATCACATTTGTGTGGTTTTATGTTTTCCTACACTAACACAGCCCCAAGCCCACCCCACACACAGCCTGGGTCCCACAGATGTTCTTATCCCAACCCATTCCTGCTGTTTGTGCATTTATTTAATTGTGCATTTATTAATGCAGAATGTGCTTTTACTTAACCCAGCAGCCGACACGAGCGATTTCACCCCCTCTCCTGCACTTTGAAATATTATTTTGCTCTTAATTTTCAGCCTCCTCTGCCTCCTCCTTTCCCTCTCTCTCCCCCCCCCCACCTTTTATTTATTTTTTTTTTTCAATTTTGGTCGGTGACCACAAGTGTAGTTTCAGTAAATAAAGCTGGTGCTTGATAATGTGGAACGGCCGGGAGCTTAACTCTGCCCTTGGAGATCGCTTACATCAAACCAGCAATCAAAAAGTGGTGCAGATAAAATTTGTCATCAGGGATTTCCTACAAAAGAATTACAGTGGAGAAATAGGCTGATCGATACCATGGATTTTCACTGCAGGGGCTGATAGTCCAATTGCTGTGAAACACTCACACAGATAAAAGGGCACGGCTGCCACTTTGTTACAGACTGCTGACTCAGCCCCAGCCTGGCAGGGATTTATAGACCAAAGTGAGCCAGAATTATCACCTTGCAGTGCCCAGCTCTTGTTAGTTCTGAGATTGCCTCCCTTTATGGGGTTGCTAAATGCAGGTGAATGGAAAAATGATGGCTAACAGCTGTCAAAATGCAACAGAATGAAGTACTTAAATCTTTTTTTATCCATTAAAAGGGTAACAACCCAACATAGATCATGGTGCAGACGTTGTAATGATATTTGGGGCCGGTAAACGAGGGGTTATAAACAATGTACACCTGATCAAAATGGGAAGAAAAATACAAAAGGGAAAAAAAAAAAGCAATAATAAAAATTCTTCTTGTTACTCCACAATATGTGGTTTGCCATTTACTTTGCTGCTTTTCCAAGAGATCTCCAGGCCTCTCAAGGCTGCTCTGAGCAACCTCCAGCTCCATCAGCACCATGATAATTTTACACCCCATATACCACAGGGAAAACTGCTTTTAGAAACCACTGGGATGGCTCCAGGAGCTCTCCTCCCTTGTTCCCAGCCAGTGTTTTACACCTCACCAGGATAAAATGCTGATGGGCACTGACATTAACTCACTGTTCCACACACAGACACTCTGCAGGACCAGAGCAGGGTGAAGGGAAGGAAATATTCTCATTTTTTTGGTGCAGCAGGGAGCACAGAGCCTCTCTGTCCTGGGGAACACCCTCAGCCATCATTGCATTGCTGGGGCAGGCCCAAGGAAGGGGCACAGGAATTCTGTGTTTATTTTTGGAGTTGTCTGAAATGAAATTGGCTTTGGCTGCACAAGGATGATACCTGGAAGGGCACACAGGGAGCTTTAGTGAAAGTTAAAAAGAGACAGGAGGATCTGCACACACTGTGCCCCACCACAGCCTCCAAGGTGTTCTCCTCACTGGTATGGAGGTTTTAGCAGATTAAATCCAGTCCCAGAACTGGTTCAAATGCATTTTTACAGGTGCTTCCCTAGCAGAAACAGAACCAAGTTGGGCTTTAACACTTATGATAATTTATAACCTCCCAGTCCAGCTCATTATTTAATGTCCAGATAAATACTTTTTGTAACATTCCCCTGAAAAATCCTGCCATCCTCAGCACATCACCTACTCTTACAAAACTGAGGGTATTTCTATTATCTGTAAATCCCTGGCACATCTTGGTGTGCCAGCAACCCAAAATTTACCTTTCAGCACTCAGAACAGGGCTGGTTTTAAACACAGGTAGGGAAGGGAGCTGCAGTTTCCAAAGGAAACACCAGAGAGGGGAGGAAAACAAAGAAGAGAGAAGAAAAAAAGAAAAGGCATTTGATTTTCATGACGGGGCTGTGCTAGGACAGGGATAATGGGACATGATGGGTCTGTATCCCTCCCCATCCTGTACCTAAATGTCCCTGTTAGGTGAGAGGAGCCATCCCAGGTTTTAGGAGAGGTTCAGAGATCCATCATGAATAATGCCCGGAAGATCTCATTTACTTGGCTCAGTGTGGGGTTTTTTCCCCCATTCATACTGGTTTTAAAACCATCTTGTGTGTTGGAGAAACACAAATAGGAGGACTAAAGACCTGAAATTTTCTAGATGTTTCCAGAAGGTCGTGGCCAGCAGGAGCTGGAATCAGAGTGGTTTATTTCTGTGTTTCAGACTTCATTTAACACCAGAGCTTTAACCAAAGGAATAAACACTGCACAAAACCTGCCAATAATATTAAATACAGCACCAAGAGCCTGGACTTGGGTATCACTGGGAGAAGTTTTTGGGGAGTTTGACCACAACATTTGGCTGTCTTGGAGGGAAAATGCACAGAGTTTCAATCCAAATACCAGGATATAAAGCAAAATATCAAATGAAATCAGGATTTGGTTGCCTGTAAAATTGCTGCAGGTTTCTGAACAAACATCTTCCCTAACCAGGAGAGAAGCCACACCTTCCCCTGTGCTCCATGGGGAAAATTACTGTAGCACTTGTCTGAGCTGCCTGGCGCTGGTAGAATCATAGCTGCTCTCATCAGAGTGTTGTTGGATGAAGTTTACTGTCACTAGCAATAAGCAGTAGATAAAAAGAGGGAGGGGAGGGGGATAAGAAAACAAAAGGGAAAAATAGAAGCTAAAAAATTCACCAGAGGTGAAAAAAAGGGGGGGGGCAAAAAAGAAGATATACATAAACTAGCTGTTTTTGTCTTTCTAGTTGCTGTGATGTGCACAAAGGAAATAGACTGAATAAAATCACATCTCAGGAACACCAACATAAATTCCCCCTTGCTTTGACAAGTACGTAATTTTGTGCAGTGATGCTCTTCACATCTGGAGAGTTATGAGGCAATTTCATTCCCATCTGACAAATTTACAAAGAAACATTAGAGAGAAGGGATTAGAAAAGCGAGAAATCTTTATAGACTTTTTCCTCAGGCTGTATTTTCCTTCCATCTTTTGGCTCTTCCTTGAGGAATATGTATGAGTGACTCATTCTGTATGAACGCCATAACTGAAACACTTAGCAGATAAGCAGAACATGAAATGTGCTTTAAATCAACTAATTGTATTTACATTATCTGGGAGGGCTGATCCCGATTGGCTAAAGTTTGGGAAAATTTGCTATTGTGCATTTTCAAGATAACAATTTAAAACTGGGGAATTAAAAAAAAAAAAAAAAGAAGCTAAAAGTATTATCTCCAGAACTTCTCAGGAAAGTCCAGGCCAGAAAAATAATCTGGGTTTGAAAAGCACTTCCCACCTTGCAGCTCTGATTGACTTTTTTGCCTCATTATGGGCTCATCAAGACAAATTTTACAAGTTGGGAAAGTGAGGTGGATTAAATGATCTCCTGAATCCATGGAGAGAGTAAACACCACTGGAAAGCAGGAGAGGGAAGGAGTGGCTGGGCTGAGCCAGCTCAAAGAGCTTTTCCAAGGAGGTTGAGCTCCTCACAGGCCACCAGGTACTGGACAGAACACACTGACAGGATTCAGACCACTGAAAAGAAATACAAATGGAAGGATGAGATGAGCAAGGTGCTGCCAACACCTCTGAAAGGCCTGGATATTCTGTTTTTGTGGCTGCACCACCACAGGTTCTTTCTGCTTTCCTGGTCCAGCCTTCTCTTTGCTGACAGTGGAAAATTCTGGCAGGGATCATTCCAGGAACAGAGGCTGAGAGGAAATGCTGCAAAGGCTTTGCTTTTTCCTGCAAAGTTTCACAAACCCAGGCAGCCATGGCTCGCTGTGGTTACACTGCTGAGGATGTGTAAGCTCAGCTGATCTATGGCCACCACAGCACAGCAGTATTTTATGTCCTCTGTGTCATCAGGATCGGTTTTAATAAAATTTCTTTCTTTTCTTCACTATTTTAATACCAAAACGTTGCCATGGATTGCTCCCCATTGGTGCAACCCCAAGGAATAAGTCTCCAGGCTTTGTTTCCCCTGTGGCTCTTTTTGTAAGGTCACTTCGAGTGCTGGGTGCTTCCCTCCTCCCTCCATTAATGAAAATTACACCACGGGGCTCAGAAGTTCCAAAACATTTTCCTGCCTTGGCACCGAGATGAAACATAATAAAATGCAGATGCTTTGTGATGGAGAGCAGAGATGAGAATGTTTTATGAGCACGGCTGCAGGAGAGGGGCAGGCTCGGGGGACAGGGCTGTGGAGAGCCCCGAGCAGTCCCTGCAGTCCCTGCAGTGACAGGAGAGCTCGGGCTGGGCTGTTTGTGACCCTTTGCAGGGCCCAGGGGGAGCTGAGGGTTCATGGCCCAGGTCTGGGAGCTGTACTGGGTGGGACTGGGATGGGGAAGGGGCTGCATTGGAGGGTGTTGCAGGTTTTACTGTCTCTGGTGTGCAGCCAGCCGTGCACTGAGCAGGGCAGCTCCTGCTGCATCTCCTGCAGCTCCTGATTCACCTCCTGATTCACCTCCTGCTGCAGCTCCTGATTCACCTCCTGCTGCAGCTCCTGATTCACCTCCTGCTTCACCTCCTGCTTAATCTCCTGCTGCAGCTCCTGCTACAGCTCCTGCTGCATCTCCTGCTGCAGCTCCTGCTGCATCTCCTGCTGCAGCTCCTGCTTCCCCTCCTGCTGCAGCTCCTGATTCACCTCCTGATTCACCTCCTGATTCACCTCCTGCTGCAGCTCCTGATTCATCTCCTGCTGCAGCTCCTGATTCACCTCCTGCTTCACCTCCTGCTTAATCTCCTGCTGCAGCTCCTGCTACAGCTCCTGCTGCATCTCCTGCTGCAGCTCCTGCTGCATCTCCTGCTGCAGCTCCTGCTTCACCTCCTGCTGCAGCTCCTGCTTCACCTCCTGCTGCAGCTCCTGCTTCACCTCCTGCTGCAGCTCCTGCTTCACCTCCTGCTGCAGCTCCTGCTTCACCTCCTGCTGCAGCTCCTGCTTCACCTCCTGCTGCAGCTCCTGCTTCACCTCCTGCTGCAGCTCCTGCTTCACCTCCTGCTGCAGCTCCTGCTTCACCTCCTGCTGCAGCTCCTGCTTCACCTCCTGCTGCAGCTCCTGCTTCACCTCCTGCTGCAGCTCCTGCTTCACCTCCTGCTGCAGCTCCTGCTTCACCTCCTGCTGCAGCTCCTGCTTCACCTCCTGCTGCAGCTCCTGCTTCACCTCCTGCTGCAGCTCCTGCTTCACCTCCTGCTGCAGCTCCTGCTTCACCTCCTGCTGCAGCTCCTGCTTCACCTCCTGCTGCAGCTCCTGCTTCACCTCCTGCTGCAGCTCCTGCTTCACCTCCTGCTGCAGCTCCTGCTGCAGCTCCTGATTCACCTCCTGCTGCAGCTCCTGCTTCACCTCTGGGTTCACCTGCTGCTTCACCTCCTGCAGATCCTGCTTCACCTCCTGCTGCAGCTCTGGGTTCATCTCTGGGTTCATCTGTTGCAGGTTTTACTGTCTCTGATATTCAGTCAGCCCTGTGCATAGCAGGGCAGCTCCTGTTGCACCTCCTGCTGCACCTCCTGCTGCACCTCCTGCTGCACCTCCTGCTGCACCTCCTGCTGCACCTCCTGCTGCAGCTCTGGGTTCATCTGTTGCAGGTTTTACTGTCTCTGGTGTGCAGCCAGCCCTGTGCTGAGCAGGGCAGGTCCTGCTGCACCTCCTGCTGCAGCTCCTGCTGCAGCTCCTGCTGCACCTCCTGCTGCACCTCTGGGTGCATCTGTTGCAGGTTTTACTGTCTCTGATATTCAGTCACCTCCTGCTTCCCCTCCTTCTTCATCTCTGTGCTCACCTTCCATCCTCTCCCTACTCCACAGGACCGAACAGAAAGTCCTGTTAAGAGACTTTGGTCCTACTTAAAGGGACATGGAAAGCCACATCTCCTTCCCTAATTAATAGATAATTTAAAAAAAAATCCATTTCCTATGCTCTCCTTATAAAGAAGCTTCAATAATTTTCTTGTCTGGACAAGATATTTTCTTCGTGTTTTGGGTAGAAAACACATTTTCTTCGTGTTTTTTCCACTAAAAACATTTAAAGCTCCTAAATATTTTAGGTTGAGTTATCAAGAGGCTCATCTCTGTGGAGAACTTCTCTGTGAGTGCTGCTGTGCTCACCGGGTTTGTACAGCTCCTCTGGCTGCAAGGGATTAGCTGGCTGAGAGCTGGATGCACACAGGAAATAGAAAATTAAATTAATACAGAACCATGTTTTCAGCAGCACAAATGGACAGCTTGTCCCTTTGAGAACTCACTGCATTCCAAGATCGCTTTGGAAATTACCAGATTGGAATGAAGGTGGAAAGTCTCTTTAAAAATCACTTCTGAAAAAAACAAGAAAATAATTTGTCAGATTTTTTTCCCTTTCTGTACGTGTGAGACATCTAAACATAACCCATTCCACAGTAAGGGTAGTGGAAATAAAAAAAAATAATATTTGAATTATTTTGATCATGATAATCCCCAATTGTTTTGAAAGTAAATTATATTTGATAGTCTCTCCAGAACGTACTTACAAATTCATAGGAACACCATTAAAATACAGCATTAATTAACATCCACTTTTATAAAGTGCTTCTAATATTGTATAAACAAGCAAGAGTTGAAAAGCTTATTTTTAACTTGGATCTGCATATGCAGTGTGATCATAGAGAGTTACAAAAATACCCGAATAGCACTGGGAAATGAATTTTCACAGTTTGCTTCTGGTTGAAGACACACCAAAGTACCTGTCTTTAATTTGAGGAGCTGTGAACAAAAGGTTCTTGCCAGCTCAGCTCCGAGTTTCCCAGCCCCTGGCAGCACAGCCATGGCTGGAATACTGATGTGTCAATACTCGTTAGCCCAAAGGATAATCAGCAACTGACTGGAAATGACTTGGAACAATCAGAAGGGATTGTGCTGCTGGGATGGGTTAGAGCAGCCCTGTGCTGGGTTTCATGTCCATAAAAACAAAATCATCCCTGCAGGCTGAGGAGCTGATTTAACTTCCACCAAAACCCAAGGATGGAGAGTCCGGGGGCTGCTGGGCACAGAAAGCCTCGAGATGCACCAGTCCAGCCTAAATCCACATCCACGAAGGAAAACAACACCAAAACCCCCCAAAACTTAGTCTGGCCAGCTGAGATCCCAAAGGCTGTGACCTCTATTGCAGCCCTGCTGGCAAGGGTTAATCCCACCTTGATTTCACTCGAAACATCTTGCTGAAAACTAACCCAAACTTTAAAAATAAAATGTTATTTGTAACGGTATCAAATGAATCTGGAGTTGTAGGCAAAGTCTGAAACCTGCCCTGAGGAGCAGGTGGGAGTGGGGAGCTCCTGTCCCACTGGAACACCCAGGGGAGGTCACAGAATCCTCCCTGCCAAGACCCCAGCACTGAATTTGGGTTCAGCTGAGCTCGTGCAGGGTCTCTGAATATATCAATTTCTAAAGTTCTATAAATGTTCTAAAGTTCTATAAATCCCCCTCTGTGCCCAGGTGCTGCTGCCACACCCTGAGTCCCACTGAAGCAGAAAAGAAGGGAATTCTGAAGGATGAAGGTCCCTGTGCATCCAGGACAGATCTTTCATCCAGAAAACCACAAACCTGCTCTGAACACTGCACTGGAAAACATTTATCAGTACCTAGCACCAACAACTGACAAGGAGCAGCAGCAAAACATGGACAGAGCAGGAATTTCAGGGCAGTTCCCATTCCTTGAACCCTTCAGTAACAGCAGGGGATTTATTGTGGGAAAGCTGCGCCCTTAAGACACACATTGTTTTAAAATTAAAAACTTTTGTCCTCCCTTCTCTTCTTTAAATCCCTAAATGGTCATTTTTATCACTTTCTGTAAATATTATTTATTGTATTATATTTATTGTTAATAATTATTATTATTGTATATATTATTTATGCCCAGATGCACCTGTTATGGTGGGAATAGTCCCAACAGTGGCCGTGGTGTCCCAAAGAGATGAGAAATGTGCAGTTTGCTGGTGCCTTTCATTAGATCAGCTGATGAGATGTGAAAAAGAGACAAACCTGCAGAAAGACAAGCCCTTCCTCAGCCTTTAAATGCGATAGACATCTTGGAGACATTATTATAAAGCTTGATATGAAGCTTTAAAGCTCTGCTCGTTCCTGAGATCACTCAAGGGCTCCTTCAGAAGCTGGAGCCTTCAGAAGTGATCCAGGAAATGCTGGAGCACTCTGTGTTTTTCAAAGGATGAAAAATTCCCAATTTTCCCGTGCTGGGAAAGGGATAGCAAATGGTTCTGCTGCTTTTTTGGCTGGGCACCTTCCAGGTTTGGGTGATTGTCCTTCTCATTTAAAGGGGCTTTACTGAGGCTGCTGAGAGCCAGCACCAAACAGGAACTGCTCACATTGTCAGCACCACAAATATGGGAGAAGTTCAGCAAACAGCCCTAAAAACGTCTGGGATGGAATTCAGGGATTCAGAGGTGGAAGGAGATCTCTGATTTTGTCCAAGCCAAGTCCCTGCAGTGATAAAGCCACCCCAAATCCGTGGGGTTGTTTCCCCAGTGCTGGATCCCCCCTGGTGCTGAGGTGGTGGAGAAGCCCCCTGACAGCTCTGTGCCACTGAGGAACACCCACGTGCAGACAGAAACTCCCACTCGCTGCTTTCAATCAGCTTTCAGTGGTTTTTGTATCACTAAAATAGCACAAAATATATTTACCCCAAGCTTGTGCCCTAAAAATTCATATATTCACCAAGGAATGCTGAATAAACCAAAACCTCAGAGTGCTGGGGACAGGATAATCCACAGACTAAATATTCTGACCTTGAATTTTACATTCTTCTCCATCTCTAATTGTCCTGCACTGTGTTTTCTTATTTCTGATCCAGGTTAAAGAGTGTGGCTGCTGCCTCAGCCTCAGGTTTTTTGCCAGTGCTCTTGGTGTGGGGATAAATCCCTTCTGAGCCCAAGTTTCTCCCTCTAGAACTTTCTTACCCCACAGAGGATCCACAAAGTTGTTTCCTGTATAAAGAGATCCAAAAATGTAAAATACAAAGGCAAAGCGATGCCACATTCCTCATCTCAAACGAGTGGGTGACAAATTGCTCATCAGATTGTACAATTTGGGTTGCTCTTGCTTGCTTGCTAATTAACCAGTCTGACATTATGTTTCCTCCCTCTTGCCTCCACCCTGCCTCCGAACTAATCAGGGCTCCGTGACAGCATCACTTATCCCAGGACACATTCCCATAATTAAGGTTTGGAGGAGATCCTGCCAGCTCCAGCACACACCAACAGGGTTTTCTGTCCCTGCAGCGCTGTGCTGGTGACATGTGACAGGACAGAGCCCTGCTCTCATATACACAGCAGCAGGAGGCTTTCCCACCTTTTAATGCCTGCTCCTCTCCTCCCAGAGCTGACAGAGGGGAAGGGCTCTGCAGGAGGGGCTGTGCCTGGAGGGGCCAGATCCACGGGCAACAGAACCTCTCGTGTGGCTACCAGGTGTATCCATGGGCAACAGAACCTCTCGTGTGGCTACCAGGTGTATCCATGGGCAACAGAACCCCTCGTGTGGCTATCAGATCCATCTGTGGCAAACAGAACCCCTCGTGTGGCTACCAAGTGTATCTATGGGCAACAGAACCCCTAATGTGGCTCTCAGATCCATCCATGGCCAGCAAAACCCCTCGTGTGGCTACCAGCTCCATCTGTAGCCAAATAAACCCCTCCTGTGGCTATTAGCTCTATCCATGGGCTACAAAACCTCTGTGTGGCTACCAGCTATATCTATGGCAAATAAAATCCCTTGTGTGGCTATCAGCTGCATCCATGGGCAACAAAACCCCTCCTGTGGCTCTCAGATCCATCTATGGCCAACAGAACCCCTTGTGTGGCTATCAGATTCACCTATGGCAAACAGAACCCCTCGTGTGGCTACCAAGTGTATCTACGAGCAACAAAACCTCTCGTGTGGCTCTCAGCTGAATCTATGGCCAACAAAACTCCTCCTGTGGCTATTAGCCCTATCCATGGGCTACAAAACCTCTGTGTGGCTATCAGCTGCATCCATGGGCAACAAAACCCCTCCTGTGGCTCTCAGATCCATCTATGGCAAACAGAACCCCTCATGTGGCTATCAACTATATCTGTGGCTAACAGAACCCCTTGTGTGGCTATCAGCTGTATCCATGGCCAACAGAACCCCTCCTGTGGCTATCAGATCCACCTATGGCCAACAAACCCTCTCATGTGGCTGTCGGCTGCATCCACGGGCAACAGAATCCCTTGTGTGGCTCTCAGCCCCATCCACCTCCTGGGAAATGCCAGTTTGCAGGAATTGGGAGCTCCTGTCTAAGCTGAAAGTCTGGACTCAGCACGAGCAAAGCTTGATCCCATGAATTTGGTCTGAAATTGCAAAAACCCCCCAAAACCATCTGGATTTTACCTGCATTGGAACCTTCAGAAAGGTAAATTCTGTTACAGAAGGATTTATACTTTCATTTTTGCTAATAGCTGTTAGCTTTTCTTAGAATACCCATTGGAATATGGCTAGAAATGCTTTACTCCAGGAAGCTGGAATGTTCTGGTGATCAGCTCTGAAAAGCAGATGGAGACACCACCCATCCTCTCTTGGTGCTTGACTGTGAAACTCTGTTTGCATCAGCAGTGGAATCACACAGAGAAATGGGAAAGGGAGAATTCCCTATGGAATTCCTGGAGTTGGAATTCCTCCAGTTCCTGGAGATGGAATTCCTCCAGTTCCTGGAGATGGAATTCCTCCAGTTCCTGGAGATGGAATTCCTCCAGTTCCTGGAGATGGAATTCCTCCAGTTCCTGGAGATGGAATTCCTCCAGTTCCTGGAGATGGAATTCCTCCAGTTCCTGGAGATGGAATTCCTCCAGTTCCTGGAGATGGAATTCCTCCAGTTCCTGGAGATGGAATTCCTCCAGTTCCTGGAGATGGAATTCCTCCAGTTCCTGGAGATGGAATTCCTCCAGTTCCTGGAGATGGAATTCCTCCAGTTCCTGGAGATGGAATTCCTCCAGTTCCTGGAGATGGAATTCCTCCAGTTCCTGGAGATGGAATTCCTCCAGTTCCTGGAGATGGAATTCCTCCAGTTCCTGGAGATGGAATTCCTCCAGTTCCTGGAGATGGAATTCCTCCAGTTCCTGGAGATGGAATTCCTCCAGTTCCTGGAGATGGAATTCCTCCAGTTCCTGGAGATGGACAGCTCCTCAGCCAGCAGGAATCAACACAGATTTTGCAATGCTGCCCTACTTCACTCACCTTGGACCTGCAAAGCCTCACCAGGCACTTCAAACACACTGAACACAGATAAAAGAGAATAAATGACAATTCTGTGCCCCTGAGATCTCTGAATGTCACTTAGTGTGGGAGGCAGGAACAGGAGAGGGGCTGGGGGAGCCTGGATGGATTTGTGCAAGGACAGAGGTGAGAGGAATTTACCTGAGGCTGGGGGAATATCCAGAATTGCTGCTGCCCTGGGCTGGAGCTCTTCCTTCTCCTCTCTTTTGCATCAGCAGGTATTTGCTTCCTTTGGTCCCAAAAAAGTGCAACAAACCCTCTATTTCATACAGAACCTTCAAGGTCGCTTGCATAAAATGTACAAAAAGCACATTTTTGTTGATGGAATGGTCTTTTGATAATGAGGTAATTAGTGATATTACAGCAGGAGAAAAGGGGGGGATTTCTTCCTCCTTTTCTCCCTTTCTGCAAACCCAGTGAAGTGGCAAATTCTGTCACAGCTGCTGCATGTGCACAATATTTCACCCAGCTCCACAAAGTAATGTGTTTTTCTGAGTAGCTACTGTATTTGCTGAAACTAAGTTATAATAATTTGATGACTAGGAACAAGATTAATTCAAGGAACTACTATTCTCATGACAATTGCAAAATCCAGTAGTGGGGGACAGAGTGGGTATAAATAGAAATATTTGGGCATCTCCCTGCTCATCAGCAAGGAGCCTGAGATGGAAAAATATAAAAATATCCAGCAAGGGTGTGAGGGGTCACATCCCTGGAGGTGCAGCAAGGTAAGAAATTAATCCCTCCATAAGAAAACCAGGAGCTGCAATCCAAACTATCACTGAAGGAAACATGAATATCTGCACAGGAGGAGAATAAAACCCAATGGAAGATATAATTACATTAAATTATAGCAACTGCCACGTAAAAGTACCAATGGAAGTAACAAAAGGAATGTCATTTCCTTTGGAAATGATGTTTGATGATATCTCAGGGCTCACAGGGAGATTTGCCAGCTCCCCAACATCTGAGGGGGAAACAAAGCCCCAGCCCAGCCTCACCCCCAGCACAAGTGGGAACAGAACTCAATTTGTCACTGAGATGTGACAATCAAAGCTGGAGCTCCTGGCTGAGCCATCTTCCAAAGGAAATTCACAAAATTCACATTTTCTCCCTCCCAAAAGCCTCTCATACAGACCAACCCTGGCCTGTGCCTTGATCTCCCCCAAGATGAACACAAATCACCAATAACTCCACAGGGAATTTTGGAGAATTTTGGAGAAATGGTTCACAGATGAACGTTTTCAGAGTGGAAGCAGATGAGACCAAATTTAGAGCGAGTCAGTGATATGCACATATGTTATGTAAAGGCCTAATATTCACTGAAGGGAGGGAAGGAAGTACCAGGGAGTTGGGATTTGGAGAGCTATAAATAGCTTGCTAAAGTTATGGAAGTAGAGAATTACAG
>VXBR01004633.1:21190-34066 GCA_013400215.1 Cisticola juncidis | reverse complement strand
TTCCTTTCCTTTCCTTTCCTTTCCTTTCCTTTCCTTTCCTTTCCTTTCCTTTCCTTTCCTTTCCTTTCCTTTCCTTTCCTTTCCTTTCCTTTCCTTTCCTTTTCCAATATACCACAATTAGTAAAAAGTGCCCTGCTTGACACCTTTTCATCATTATCCAGTTGGAAAAATATCAGTTTTTTTCCAGCCACGGAAATTATAGAAGATCTAATCAGCAGATAGGATACAGCCATAGAAAATGCACATCAGCACACCTTAAAGAAAGTAAAATAAATCTTGAAAGTTTAATATCCCCCTTTCCTGGACCTAAATAGGCCCCTTTGGAAAACTATTTTATTGTTTCTCATTAAATTAGAATTGTGCTGAGATGCCACTATCTACCATTTCCTATTATTATTAATGTTAAAAAAAAAACAAAATCATTGCATATTCAGCATTTCCCCAGTTAAAACAAGTCAGAATGAAAATCCGAGCTGTGTTTTTTGTTAATTCATGCTAATTTAAAAACAGAAAGTTCTTTACTTCTTTTCCCCTAGTTTGCATCTGCATTTAAAGATTGCAATATTTCCTAATGATAATTAAGAGCCTTTAATTTATTGGTTTATTATTCTGTGCTGCATTAGCAGCTCTTGCAGAGATCCCACACTGGGTGTGCTCAGTTCCCCTCCCATTAACCCCGGGAGCAATTCCAGAGCAGGAGCCTCTGGGTTTTCCTGCTTTCCCTGCCCTTGGTGGGAGCTCTCACCACGATCCCGACCCTGCTGCTCCCAAAATTTCAGCCTCTGGGTCCTCTTGAGGGGTTTGGGGGGATTTCAGTGGATACTCTCAGAAAATTTGCACCATGGAATAAATGAGGCTTTAAAAGATAATAAATATCATTTGTTATTCCAGTGTAACCAGCTTGGTTCTTTTTACTAAAAATCAAATTACAAATGTATCAGGAATCCCCAAACCTGACCCTGTATTCGATATCATTGATGTAGTTACAAATATATCCTCACTAATTAATATTTATTACTTAAATACAGAGAATATAAACATTATTGCCTAATACTTGTGACTGTGGTAGTGAGAAGCTTATTTATATATATTTTTAAAGACTATCCTAGCTAAAAGCTTTAAATTTGTTTTAAAATTAAACTCTCTCTGTCTTTGGGCAAACTGATGTGATAATTTTAAGGAAGGTATTTTCTGGGTTTTTTTACTATTACATTTCACTGAAAAAATTGTGTTAAGCTGTGCTTTAAATCAACATTTCCTCAAATTGAAGAACTGATGCTAAAGTTAGGTTATAATAGTTGTAATTACATAAAATTAAAAAAAAAATCAGTTTATCATGAATGTTCTTTTTAGCAAGGATTTCTAAACCCAGTGGCTAAGAAATATTGTTGATTTTCAGACCAAATCCATCTGATTGCACCAAAGGAAATCCATGGAATTTCTGGGGTTCATGGAAGAAATAATCAAATTACAGAGAGGAGGCTCCATGAGGAACTGCTGGAACAGCAACTCCAGCACAGCCCTCTGCAGCTGAGAGCTCCTTAAGAGATGTCACAGGTCTGCCAGCTTGGAAAGCACAAATTAAACAAAAAAAAACAAACCAAAAAACCAAAAAAAACCACCCAAAAAACCAAAAAACCAGTCCCCAAAGCAGATGATTTTGGGTCTTCAAGATGCATAATTTTTTTCAGTTTTATTAAGTTTTTTTTTAAAATATTATTTCCAAATGCTCTGCACAAAGCAAGATCTATCCAGAGTTCAGCTCAGTGGGGCTAAAGGCAAACTAATAATTTAATTCCAGCAAATATTAATGATCTCAAGCGTATTTCTCGAGATATTTGTGCAGTAACTTCTACATTTATTTATGTGCAAGCAAAAAAGGGCTTTATTCCCAAAATCAGATCTTTACGACCAAAGGATCATAAAGATTCTTATTGATTCCAAAGAGGTTTTGCTGATTTTCATGTTTGAAATAGAACTGATTTTTTTTTCACCTTTGCAATGTTCTCCTTTTGTTGTAGAGTGTTAATTAACTGGTTACACTGAAAATTAATCTAAAAGCAATTTTTTTAAGACCATGTAGGTGCTGCTGCTGGTTTCAGGAGAGACTTTTATTCAAAATTTGTCCCAAATCTTAAAAGCTGGAGAAGAGAAGCCACTGAATTTTTCCTAGAAGCCAATTGGAAGTTATATTAATA
Organism: Cisticola juncidis; assembly: GCA_013400215.1. Classification (NCBI taxonomy): domain Eukaryota; kingdom Metazoa; phylum Chordata; class Aves; order Passeriformes; family Cisticolidae; genus Cisticola; species Cisticola juncidis. The sequence goes on along the minus strand of VXBR01004633.1, from coordinate 31,868 downwards.
TCAATATTTAGCATTTCAGTGCTGCTTTTTCTTCTGGAGAGCATGGCAAAAATCTCTGTGTCAGTTTTATTTTAAGAAGAAATATTTGGGCACAATTGTGAAATATTTTGAGCACAATTACCAAAGACAGTTGGTAAGGAGAGGATCAAGTTTACAATTTCTGGATGCACTGCAGCTCCCTTCCCCTCTGCTTTCCAAGGATATTATATTAGCACTGGAAAGAACTTTATTGGGCAGACTATTTTTGGAATTGGGAGGTCCCAAACCCATCAGTTTAAAGGCTGTTAATTCTAATTAACTCTCTTAATTGGGGTATCCCCATGCTACAAACCAACCAAATCACATCCATGATAGGGAAATAAATTCAATAAAAATGAGATCAGCTCCACCAGATGAACCACACCAGGAACACCATCATTGTTTCTCTAGCTACTCCACAGATCTATAAAATCCCAAACCTCCAAAACCTCACAGTTTCACTATTTCTGCTTGTTCCCAAATATACCAAAAACTTGCTAATAGAAACAGGTTTGAGTGAGCTTCTGTCACTCAGTTCAACAAAAAAATCACCAAAAATTACAGTTCAGCTCTTGATAACTTGGGCTTTCAGCTCTTTTTCCTTCTTCTTTATTTTTTTCCAGGCAAGTTCCACCACTTGAAGCTGTCCCAAAGCCACCACCTTTTCCTGCAGCCTCAGGAAGAGGGCAGGCTCATTGCACTTAAATAAAGTAACCCTGATTTATTAATAGGTGGGTTTAGGCACATTACTGTGTGTACCTGAACACTGAGGAAAGTAAAACTCACTGTGCTCAAGGGGATGTGTTTTTTTCCAGGTGCTTCTGTTTAATTTGTATTCTTGGTGTTTTTGTGGCTGGTCCCTTCAAAAAGCTTCACTCCAGAGGAGCAAACCCATCCTGGCCTTGCCTGTGCTAATTAAAGAGTCTGGTACTTAACACCAGAGATCAGAAATGCTATGAGATATGGGAAATAAAAAGTGTATCAGAGGACTTTAATGGGGACATCAAGGTTAATATCTGTCTGTGCTCTTTCTGGAGAACCTGCAAGCGAGACAATTTATTGGATGGGGCCCGAGTTTTATGTTTAATTACCAAACCCTGGTTTCCTGAGCACAGCTCTCCATCACTGCCACCAGGGAGGAGCAGCCAGAATCCCACCTGAGATTCTGGGACCCAAACCACTGTGGTTCTTTACTTGAGCACACGGGACACAGGGGCATGGAATGCCCAAAACTTGTGCCCAAGAATACAGAGTTGATTTGTGATTTTTATGGTTTCAAATTATACATATGTTAACTAACTCCACACCTAGATACTGATTATCCTATTTCTTAGTTACTATCTTAAATCATACCTACACTTAAATCATACAACACCCTGAGTTGTACTTGATTTGGTTAAAACAAAGCTTCTCAATTATCTCCTGGGCTGGAGTCACACTTGACTCAATTAAAACAATTGTATGGAGTTGGTTGCAGAAAGCTGATGTTTGTTCCAAGGCCAGGCTGTGTCAAGTTCAAGCCGTGCATCTTCTACCTTCCCTCCACCTGTAGTTAGCTTATACAGAAATTATTATTTTTAACTTTCCACTATTGTTAGCGTAGGAAAGCATATAACCACACAAAGGCGATCATATGCAGTTCTTTATTTGCTCATGGGGACACAGGGGCATGCAATGCCCACATCTTGTGCCCCGGGATACAGAGTCGATTTGTGATTTTTATAGTTTAAATTATACATATGTTAACTAACCTCCACCCTAGATACTGATTATCCTATTCCTTAGTTACTATCTCAAATCATACCTACGCTTCTACCCTGATCTACACTTGATTTGGTTAAAACAAAGCTTCTCAATTATCTCCTGGGCTGGAGTCACACTTGACTCAATTAAAACAATTGTATGGAGTTGGTTGCAGAAAGCTGATGGTTGTTCCAAGGCCAGGCTGTGTCAAGTTCAAGCCGTGCATCTTCTACCTTCCCTCCACCTGTAGTTAGCTTATACAGAAATTATTATTTTTAACTTTCCACTATTATATCCACTGGGCTGCCCTGAAATAAAGACACTGGAGTTATGGTGAGATCAAACCTCACAGAAGATGGGATAGGGAGGGATTGTTGCTTGGCACGGGTTCCACTATCATATCATATCCAATATCATATCATATCATATTATATCCACTATCATATCCACCGGGCCGCCCTGAAACTGGAGTTATCGTGACATCAAACTGCACAGAACATCGGATAGAGAGGGATTGGTGCTTGGCACGGGTTCCTCCAGCACTTCCTTCACCAGAAGTTTCCCGATGGAAGCGCTGGGAGAGCGCGGGGCGGCCCCGGTGCGGTCCCGGTGCCATCCCGGTGCGGTCCCGGTGCCGTCCCGGTGCGGTCCCGGTGCCATCCCGGTGCCATCCCGGTGCGGTCCCGGTGCCGTCCCGGTGCGGTCCCGGTGCCGTCCCGGTGCCATTGGCGGCTGTCCCCGCTCTCGGCATCGCTGCTGCCGTGCCAGCCCGCAGAGCTGCAGCCACAGCCCCAGAATTTGTCACTGTCACCTCCCCGGCGCTCGGCATTGTTCAGGAAATGAGCAGCGCTCAGGAAATGTGTGTGTAAAGCAAACCTGCCTGCGCCCTGCTCCGCTGCAGGAGGCTGCTCCGCGCCCAAACTCAGGTTTTATGTGTCCTATTATGTGCCCCAGCAAGAGCCATAAATAATTGTGACAAGGGTTTTTTTTCTGCCTTTTTTTTGGTGCTACATGTGAAAGTCCTTGAGCGTGCCTCCTGCTCCGGCTCCCCCTCCCTCGCAGCGCTGCAGCTGCCAAGCTGCATGATGATGGATGGCACTCCGCAGCAAATGACAGCCCGATAGATTTTTTAGTTTGTGCTTTAGAGAGAATCAGATATGCTGTATAAAGCAATAAAAAAAGCATACTCACAAGGTGGGTTAAAAATAGCTGGCACAGCAGGAGATGAGTTTGCTGTTTATCAAAAAGTTAAAGCTTCACATGCAAAGTCCAGGTGATGTGTTAATTCTATTTAATCTTAGCCAGGAGCGATTTTTGTGGACAAACCTAGGAGGTGCAATTTTTTAATGCTTCCATCTTTTAATATAGGACACACTAAAAGCCTGGTTATAAACTTCCCTGAGCTAGGACAGCATCCAAACTCAAGGGGGAATTCACTTGATCCTTAAAATGAAATTAAGAAAGTCCTGGATCTGTACATGGTTCTGAATCAAACAAGGGATGTTTGAAAAGTTGGCTTTCAAATCAGATCTTGAAACATGAGCCCAGACTCCCTGAAAACTTTCAGTCCTCAAGCCCCCCAAGCCAGCAAGGGTCTTTACCATGAAATTTGATCAAGATTATTTGAGAACCAATACAGAAAATTATTTTCATCTTTGTGAGATCGTGTCTGACAAAAAAATACATATTTATGTTTTTCGGCTGTATTATGTTCTCTACTAAAACGCAGTAATTTGGGGGTGATAAAGCAGCTGGCAACAGTGAAAGGGATAATTCAGGTGTGCCAGGGCACTCTGTGTCTGTGGAATGTGCATATCAAAGAAACAGGGAGCACAGACAGAAGGAAAAGGGTGAGGAAAGGGTGAGCAAACGCCTCTGCTCTGTTCACTGGCCAACCCTGACAATTACAGATTCATAAGGCAGTAGCTTTTCCTCATGGTTCATATTTTTCAGTGATTGCCAGTGACGCTGTGAGGAACAGGATGTTCCCCTGAAGTGTACACCGAGCACAGCTGAGATGTGCAAACTTGGAACTTGTCCTGTCCTTTCCACTGGATGTTAACTTGACTTGTTTTCCTCTGCGCTTTCTATTGATCTGGATCCCGGGTAACAAATGGCCTGGCTTCCCAGCCACCTTGGAAATGTCATGCAGGAGTCAACAAAAATACTCAGTGTATGTTTTATAAAGAATTACAGCTGGCTCTGAATTACTCTGGCTTTCATCTCGGCCAGCCCAGCCTGGTTCTCCGGGTGTGGATGGATGAGCAGGAGGAGCAGGGAATGATTCAGGGAGCCAGAGAGTTCCCAGTTCATGGACATGACAGCCTCAGACATTCTTATTCACCCTGCCTGTGTCTCACACGGTGCACTTGAAGCTGCTCTGTAATTTAGGAGCAGTCTGTATATCAGATCTCAGCTCCTTTTCCCCCCTGATTTCTGATGAATCATGTTGGGAAAGCTGCGGTTCCAACGCTGGAGGATGTGACATAATGCAAAACAGCACAAGGAGTATATTAAAAAAATATGTCTGTCAGGCTTTATATGGCTGGAAGGGGATAATTTGAATTATATGGCCATAATTCAAATTTGGGGATAATTCAACACCCAAACAGATACATTTCTAGCTGTACCCAGCCATCTGATATAATACTGGCTATTGTTTATTACTGACTTGGATGTTGTTACAGCCTCACCTCCCTCTGCTATGCTTAGGGGACAGTTTACATTTCCATAATAAAATCCATTTTCTACAGGTTTATAACTCAGTTTACATTTCACAAGGCCTGGCATATGAATTTCACTTCGATTCCTTTTGATTTAACTAAAATTTCAAAACTGCTTATTTTTTTTAAATAAAAATTAATCAATGCAATGGAGAAGTACGTAATGCCATTTCCCAGCCCAAGGAGCTTGAGTAACTCCCAGCCATTCACTCAAAAATGACCTATTAAAGTCCTTTTTTACAAGAACCCGATGGATTTAGGGCCAAATGGAACTACTTAAACAAGCAGATGTTGCAGCACTGCTATTTTTAGAGATAAGGGAGCAGGAATAAAGCCCAGTGCTGGAGAGGAGACAGGGATGGGTGACAGCAACAAGTCACAGCCATCCATCTACGAAACCCTGGCACCGAACCCTGGCACCCCGTGGGACCCTGAGGGGGCTGAATCCAGCACAGGAGCTGTGCCAGGAGGGGCTGGGGTGGGATTCCAGGGAAAGGCTCTTCCCCCCAGGGGCTGGCACTGCCCAGGCTGCCCAGGGCACGGGCACTGCTGCAGAGCTGCAAGAGATCCTGGGGAATGGGGACAGCGCTGCNGGTTTGGGTGCGGGTTTGTGGGTTTGGATGTGGGTTTGGGTGCGGGTTTGTGGGTTTGGATGTGGGTCTGGATGCAGGTTTGTGGGTTTGGATGCAGGTTTGTGGGTTTGGATGGGGGTTTGTGAGTCTGGTGCAGGTTTGTGGGTTTGGATGTGCGTTTGGAACACGTGAAGCTGGTGCAGCTCCTTTGATTCTCACAGGGTTGGTGCTCTCAGCCCTCCCGAGCAGAGCTCCTCAGCCAGCCCAGCTTTCACTCAGGTTGATCCATGTGTCTCCAATCACCAGGGCCGAGCTGGGGCTGCACCTCATAAACATTGTCTTTCTTGGAAGAAAAGGTTTGCTTTTGGGTCAAACTGAATCGCCGGGCAGGCAGGAGGAGCAGGGGGAGTTTATTATGCATGTCTGGTCTGTCCAAGAAAAGACAGGATTAACAGCTAATTTCCTGCCATTAGATTTCAGCCCCAAAAAAGCTTTTTCAAAGAACTTGCATCTCAAAGTGACTTAACATCTGCGAGGAACAAAGATGAGAATCTCACCAGGACACAGCTTGAATTCCAACTCCTCCTTTATAACTCTTTCTACTACAGAACTGTGGAGTTGCTGTAAATCTTTCCAAGGAGCAAACCCAGCGAACTCTGCCTCTACCTGGGGCCAGGGCCCTGTGCCAGGAGCAGAATCCTGACTCTGTGGTCCCTGCAGGGCTGCAGGGATGGGCTCCTCTGTCTCAGGCTGGGAAATCTGGAGCTGGAGGATGCTCTGGTTCCACCAGCCCACCTGAGCCAGCTCTGCTGTGATCACACTTGCAAAGGCTGTGGAATTCAATTCAAAAATCAGCTGAAGGCCTCACACTGCCCAACCTGCTCACTGAAACCTCCTGGTTCCCCCTTCTGGAGCCCTGAGAGCCCTGCCTGTTACCTGCCCATGCTTGTGAGCCAAGTTTGCATCTCCTGCTCCTGGAGAGGAGGGTGAAACTGTTTTAAAACCCATCCTCAAGCCCCACGTGAGCCCCACGTTTTGTCTCAGCTTCAATATGATAAATGAGTTTAATTCATCCTTTGTGTGAGCAGGACAACTCCTAGAAACTGCACTGGAGTTGAATGCCTTGGATTAATCCCTAAATTCATTCCTCTAAACAAAAACCTGCCCTAAAATCACTGTTCTTGTGGCTGTCATGAACAGGAGGTGTTTGAGACTTATACACTTTAAAAGTTCCCCTTCTAATCACCAGCAGCATAAAGGATCTCTGCAAGAGCTCTGGGATTCCAGCTCAGATCCTGGTGGCAGCTCACCTCTACCAACACCAAAAACAGAGGCTGTGTGGACTTTTTTGTCACAAAATACATTTGTTCAGAGCCACGTAACAAAAGAAGCCAGGATCCAGATTAATTATCGTGATTATCCTCCAACTCAGAAGTCACTCAGTGCTCAGGAACAGATTTCTTTTTGAAGCTTTACACAAGTGCTGAAGGGAGCTCACAGCTTATGCACACAAACCTCCAAATACACAAATAAATAAAACAAAATTACATTAAAAAAGGAAAAAAATTGCCAAAATTAGGGGAAAAAGCCACCCTGAGCAGGATGTGTTTAACTCTTTCCTGCACACCCAGAGTTGCTAGGGAATGAGGCAGCCTCACCAACTGCAAAGTGCCACCACAATTACATTTACAGGGAGCTGACAGGGCCTGACCTCTGCCTGCTCCTTCCTGTCTGAGCTTTTAGAGGGAGCCCTGTCAGTGCTGAGCTCCTCCAGGAAAAGGGGGGATTCCCTCATCCCTTCCCCTGGCTTTGGAATGGTGAAATTTGTTCAGCACTTCAGGGCACAGCCTGATCCAGCAGAGCTGTCACCCACCCTGAACAGAACTGCAGCAAAATTCCAGGAAAAAAATTAAATCCAGGCTCATCCTGCCAAGAGCACACGTGGCAAAACTTGCCAAGTGGAATCTGCAGGTTTGTACAAATTGCAGGGGCTGTGTGTGGATATTCCCACAATTCCATGAAACCCCCTCAAAATCTGCATTAAAAACTCGTGCATGTTTAATTTCATCAGCTAAGGAATTCCGTGCCATTATCTGTGTATTTTAATAATTGCAACTTTCAGCGGTAGTGACATAAAAACAATTACTTTTTGAAATTTCTCCCTGTATATGCATCTGAAGCTACACAGCCATTAAAAACAGTCTGTCGAATTAAAGGTTGTGCAATTAATTAAGTGCAAATCCTGTAAAACTGGACCAAGGAGAAAATTCATCAAATGGGTGAAATATGACCTATCTTGTCCAAAAGACAAATATGTTTAAACAAAATATGAAAATTGATGACAAAATTACTGGTAGCAAAATGCACACGGAGCAAATCCGAGCCAGCTGCGCCGGGATTGGGCATGGGAGCTTCACCCTCCTGGAATTTGTGATTCATTAGCTCCACTCCTTGTAAAACTTCTCCCAGTTAATCTCCAAAGTGCAGCCCTCGTACCTCTGATAGTAAAAATTCTCTATAAAAATCAGATGTGAGTGTTTAGCTGTGATTTACTGTCCCTTGCCACAGTCAGGTGGGATCTGCTCTAGGCAGGAGAGGGGCCCTGCAGGGAGGTTTGCTCTGCCCCAGGAATCTCTGCCTCTTCCAGCTGCTGCTTCCAGCCCCATCCTGGCCTGGTTGGTGTCACCCACATGGGGACAGCCCCAGTGGCTCTGTCTGTGCCCTGTCCTGGCCACTGGAGCATCCAAGGGGGATTTGGGGCTGTAGCACAGTTGGGATCGGACTCTGCTCCCAGGAACAGGGACAGGAGGAGAGGGAACAGCCCCAGGCTGGGCCAGGGGAGGCTCAGGGTGGGATTTCCCCCTGGAAAGGGAGCTCAGGGCTTGGCAGGGGCTGCCCAGGGGGTTTGGAGTGCCCATCCCTGGAGGTGACACAGGAAGGGCTGCAGGGGACACTCAGAGCCCTGGGCTGGGCACAGATTTGGGATGGGCACAGCTCTGTGACCTTGGGGATTTTTTCCCCCCACTCAGTGAGTCTGAGAGGAGTCTCTGTCTCTACTCAACCCTCAAATATTTTGTGCCACGAAGGAACAGAGCTCCCTCAGCTTTGCAAACCATCAGACTGGATTGTCTGGGCCTTGTGGAAGCCACAAGGACTCCCCAGACCAAATCCTCCCCAAAATGGTCACCACATTCTACTTTAAAGGGTTTTACTACCAAATAAACCCCAATCTGAAATTGAGGCTTTTTCTATTTTACCCACACACCCCACTGGCAGGGAGAGCTGCAATTCCCTGCCTGACACAGCCTGGAGCTACATTTTCCACATCCCAATAAATGGTTCTGGAAACAAGGCATCAGTTGTGTCCCCAAAGTTTTGGGCACAATTCCCCCCACACTGTTTGCTGGTGGGCTCCAGTTAGAAACCAGTGAGATACTGGGGAGCAGCATCCCCCAGCCACACTTAATTTACTGCTTAATATTAATGAGGTCAGACAAAAATAAGATACAGAGTGAAGTATGGTTGTCTAGGAGCATTAAGAGATGAAACTCAAGGAATCCATGGAATATTTATATTTCATAAAGCAGAAACCTCACCAGGATGTGTGAGGGGTGAATGCAGCGGGGATGGGCTTTGCCATGGGGACAGGAACACCTCGAGGGTCCATAAATGACATTTTAAATGACATTTTTAATGACATTTTTAATTTTCACCAAACCCAGAGTGAAGCACTCACTTCTCCCTTTGCCTCCTTTTCCCTGGTAGGACCCAGCTGTGGAACCAGGCACAGGCAGGGGGTCCTGGCAGGGAGCAGCAGCTCCAGTCTCCCCTGGGAACATCCCCAGCACACCCAAAGGAGCAGAGCTGGCATTTCTCCTGATCCCTGGGTGTGCAGGGGGCTCCTGCCCACCCTGGAATTCGGGTCTGAGGCTGCACAAACCAAAATCCAGTTGTGAGGAGGGTGCTGGAGAGGCTGATCCAGCACAGGAACCCAGCCTGTTATTTTCATATTAACACGTAATGGTGCCATTAAAGTTAAAACCACTGTTAAACTTGATTGAGTAAATTAGTTAATTAACCATAGCATTCCTCCAAGGCATACCTCAGCTCCTCAGAGCTGCAGTTGTGCATTATCCTGGCTGTGAATTTGGCTATGATTGCACTCCTGCAGTGGTTCTGCTTGTCAATGAGGGATGCAGGCTGTCTCTGAATGGGAGATGGTTAAAAGCTAGCAGGAAAAATGGATTTGTTTCCTATGGATCTATTTCCTTTTAAAAGCTTCTCACACTTTATAAATTCTTCTTACTCCTTCTTAGCCCTTTGTTGGAAAAATTGGCATTAAAACAAGTTGAAGGTGGAATGTTTCAGTCATCTCTAGTTAGGATTGAGGATGCAGAAAGTAGCAGAGTTTATAAAGAACTCAAAAGGAAAGTGTGCTCAGCCTCTGTCCCACAGACACCCCAGAACAATCAGATTTCCACATTTTCTACCCCACAGCCTCCATTTCCTGGAAATTTCCATTTCCAGGCAGTGCCCAAACTCAGCACCCATGGATTCTGTATCCTACCAATAGTGAAAATGCTATTTTTCCATTTAATTTATTTTTTCATTGCCTACTTGATACAAACAAAGGGTTTTGCTGAAGGTCAGGGTATTGATTGAGTTCCACCCGAGGGGTTTTTCCCATCCTGTGACAGATGCAGGGGCCTGTGGGATGATGCACTCGTGGGAATGGGAAGGACACTGGGTGGACACTGCTAAAACTGCAGAATTATTGAGTTAATTCTCCTTTCTCCCCTCTTGAGCACAAAAACCAAGAACATTTTTGAAGAGACAGAGCACAGAAAGCACCTGAGGGTGTGGGGTCTCACCATGGGACACTCATGGAATCTTTAATTAATGAAGAAGTGAAAATACTCAAACATATTCTGTGCCATGGGCTCTGCAGGGAAATGTTAAAGTTCTGACCTGCTATCCCAAATCTTCCTAAAATTAGAAGCCATGGAATGACAAGGTTTGGCTGAGCTGAGCTGAGAGAGGAATTTGCTGCAGAGGAAACTCCTTCTTGAATAATTAACTCACTTTTCTGTCTGTGTCTCTCCTTTCCCCATCGGATTTCTGGGACATGGAAGGAGGGAACGTTCTCTTTCCACTCCTGATGAGATAATCCTGATGATCTAAGGAATTTCTTGCTACTCCTCTGTATTTAATAAAGCATCCAAGATTAGTGGTTCAAGTCAGCTAAATTTACCAAATTACAGCACCTAATTGATTTACTGATAGGTAGGCATGACTCAACTTTTACTCACATCTTTGACATAATAAAAAAAAATTAAGTTATTCTGAAAAATTAAGTTATTACTAAAATATTAAATTATTACTGAAAAATTGCATTACATTTTTAACCACTTAAGTAAAAAATAACAATAATACAATATTGCTGTGCTGTTATTTGTATATTTATGGTTGTGACTGTCTAGAAACTTCTTCCTGGATTTCTGTATCACGAGATATCACTGAATGTGAGGAATGTATTGGGAACCAGGAAGGAAGATGGCATGGATGGAGCTGTGGGCAGAGAGAAGGCAGAGATGTGTATTAAAAAAAAAAAAAAAAAACAAA
>VXBR01004632.1:36020-52014 GCA_013400215.1 Cisticola juncidis | reverse complement strand
ACGCACAACCACACACAACCACACACAACCACACACCACCACACACAAACACGCACAGCCATTCACCACCACACACAAACACACACAACCACACACAATCACACACAGCCACACACAGCCACGCACAACCACGCACAACCACACACAGCCATGCACAGCCATTCACCACCACACACAAACACACACAATCATACACAATCACACACAACCACACACCACCACACACAACCACACACAGCCACACACAACCACACACAAACACACACAGCCATTCACCACCACACACAACCACACACAATCACGCACAACCACGCACAACCACACACAACCGTGGCTGACCATGTACAACCATGGATGACCACACACAACCATTCACCACCATCTATGACCATGCACAGCCACTCACAACATCTGTGACCACACACAACCACACATGTCCACACACAACCCTATATTAGCATGAATGAGCACACATGACCACTCACCACCACGGATGACCATGTTCAACCATGAATGACCATGCATGACCATTCCCCACCATCCATGACCACACACAACCACTCACCACCATCCATGACCATGTGTGACCATGTGTGACCATTCCCCACCATCCATGACCACACACAACCACTCACCACCATCCATGGCCACACACAACCATGCATGACCATGTATGACCATGTACAACTAAATATTACCACACACAATTGTGTATGACCACACGTGACCACCATGGCTGTTGGAGTCCAGAACATCCCTGTGGCCACCCTGGAGGGTTTGGGGACAGGACAGGGGGTCTGGGGTCTGTACAGGGGGGTCAGAGCCTCACACAGAGCCCAGGAGGACACTGCCTCTGATCCCTGCCATGGCAGTGAATGCCCACAGTGTATGAAGAATCACAAGCTGAGAGAATTCAAAATAAGCAGTATTTAGTTTATCATAGAATGTAAATGTAGAATCTGGGATTTTTAGTATCTGGGGCTGAAGAGACAAGCTGGAGGAATTGGGGAGTGGCCCCTGTGCTCCTTGTTCTTGCTCTCGTCCCCCATCTTTTGCTGAGTTGGATTTTAGAGATTGGTTTAGAGTAGAAATGCCATGTTAGCATAGGCAGTGGGCATTGGTAAAATTCTGTCAATAAAAAGTGCATTTTGGACGGTGGTTGGGTCAGGGGTGCTGTACATGAGGTGTGGGGCTCTCTGACCCGCCCAGTCCTGCTCTGCTGGGGATGCCCTGCAGAGCTGGGACAGAACTGAGATAATGCCCCTGCCAGGGAGGCCTGGCAGAGCTGAGACAGAACTGAGATAATGAAGAATAAACAACCTTGGAAACTGCACTGGGGACTCAGCTTGTCTGCTCTGGCTCTGGTGTGAAACACTCAGGGCAAAGAGAAGATGAAAAACCTCGGGAACAGCAACCCCGAGGAGAATCTCAGGGAACAGCAACCCTGAGGCATGGCTGTCCATGCACGACCACAGGTGACCACTCATGACCACTCACCACCATCCATGGCCACACACAACCACGCATGACCATGCATGACCATGTACAACCAAATATTACCATGCACAATTGTGTATGACCACACGTGACCACTCACTGCCATCCATGGCCACACACAACCACAGATGACCACAGACAACCCTGTACCACTGTGCCCAACCATGTATGACCACACATGACCACTCACCACCATGGCTGACCATGCACGACCACCCATGACCACACATGACCACTCACCATCATCCATGACCATACATGACCACACATGACCACAGATGACCACCCATGACCATTCACCACCATCCCTGACCATGCACAATCATAGATGACCATGTATGACCGTGTGTGGCTATGAAATGTCCCCCCCACCACAGATGCAGCCCCAGCTCCTCCTGCAGCCCCCAGGTGCAGGGCTGGTGTCTTGCATGGCCATGGATAGTTTGTCTCCCATGAAAATGTTCCTTGTTCCTGACCACCCTTGAGGTGTCTGCCTCATCTTGCTGTTGCAGGGGACATTTCCATGGAGAAGAATTTTCTCCCTCATGGTTTCTCCTGCTGCCTGCTCTTTTCCTTTGGTGCCCTTCATTCTGTCCAGGAGGAATCAGAAAGCAGGCTCCTTCTCCAGGGAAAAATAGAGAAAAGAAAGATGGAGATTTGATAGGAGGTCAGAGGAACCTGGGGGTGAAAATCACCGTGTTTTGGGAAACTGCTGAAAGGCTTCCAGCACAGCAGGAGGCTGCAGAGATCCCTCAGGAAAAAGGGGTGGAAGAAACCTGCTCAGAGAAATTCAGCTCAAATTGTTGGTGGTGTTTGCCCGTGTTGACAAAAGCAACAATCAGAGCTACCTGAGACATCAGTGTCCCTCAGTCTGGAATCCTGTAGGAAAAGGGATGAAGACACTTCACTTTGGGGGCAGGGAAACTGAGGCACGGAGGGTTTGACAGCCTTTTTGGGGTGCCACACCCATCTCACCCCAAAGTCCTCGTGCAGTGGGCTCAGAGCCTTGAAAATCCCCCAGACCAGAGTGGGATTTTCCCTTGGGAATCACCCAGCTCTGTGCACAGGGCAGCTCTGGATGGCTCAGCATTCCCAGGGAAACAGCAGGGGGAGGTGGAGGGGGGATAAAGGACCTGTGGGGGGACAGAGGGGCCGGGTGTCCCCAGGGTGAAGGCGCACAGGGAGCCAGGGACCCACCCCAGGCGCCGGGATGAGCAGAGGGACGGAGCGGGCGGGGGGAGCGGGGGCGCTGCCCCGCCTGACACCGGGTCACGGAGCCGGGAGCGGGGCGAGGTGCCGAAGGATCAATAGCAATTCTAATATCATACGAGTCAATCCTGACCTGTCATGGGCAGCGCGGCAGGCTGACTCCAGAGCTGCAGGACCTGACAAATGGGCTCTCAAAACCATATTTATAGCAAGAAAAAGCTCATAAAATGGAAACAGGGGCAGGGCGAGGGAGGAGGAGGCTGCAGCCTGGCCGCGCTCCGGCCATTATCTCAGCTGCGGGAAGGGGAAGGGATGTGGGAAGCTGCCCGCCCTGGGGAGCTGTTTAGGGGCTGGGATTTGGTGCTGGAGGGGCTGTGGGGTGGACACTCTGCCCATGGGGCAGGGGAGCACCAAAATGATGGTCTGGATGGGGGACAGGCGTGAGCATGGAGGGACACGTGGCTGGGGGGTGTTGGGTGGTTCACCCCAGCAAACTCCTGACCCCAGTCCCTTATAAACCCCACTCAGCCACACACCCCAGGGACAGGGCTGGGGGAGAGCTCTGGGGCCACCTCAAACCCCTCTGCGGGGTCCTGACCAATTTCTGGGGGACACACGTGAGGAGGGCGCTGTTCCCCTGCATCCCTCCCCAGGCAAAACAAGACCGGGAGCTGCTCGTGCCTGCTCCCCTCTGCTCCCCTCTGCTCCCATCCTGTCCCTCCTGTCCCTCCTGCTTCCCCACCCTGAAGAGCCAATCCTGCCTGACGTTTCCAGGAGCAGCAGTTTTCCTCCAGTCCTTGATGAGGAAAGAGAAAAACTGGGGAAAAACGAAGGCAGACAGGTGGGAGTGTGCTGGGGCATCAGCTCAGCCGTGCCCAAAGGGGTTTGTCCCCTCTGCTCTGTCCCAGCAGGACACCCAGGGTCACTCCTCATGCCAGGAGAGGCGAGAAGGGCCACGGTGCCCGTGTGGTTTCCCTGCCTTGATTTGCTCCTTCACCCCTCTCCTGCCCCTTTATCCTCCTCCCCATGGATCAATCCCCACACTGTGCTGTGCTGTTTCCATTCTCCACCTTTTGGGGGATTTTCCCCCTGTAAATCCTCCCTAGATACTGCTCCCAGTTAAGCAGGGAGATTTGTGGCCCTCAGAGGCCCCTCCCAGGAGGTGGGCAGGGGAGCAGGGGTAGGTGAGCTCCTCTCCACCCTCTCTGTGCATTCCCAGCTCCTGTGGAAAACCAAACCCCCCAGCCACGGTGTCTCATGATTTATTCCAAACCCTCACGTGGATTTGACCAGGCTGGCTGGAGCCTACCTGTGTCACAGGTGTGATGGGTCTGCTGGGCTCAGCTTGGGTCCTCTGAAGGGGGGGTCTGTGAAGGAGGACTTGGGAGGAGGAGAAGGTGCTGAGGGAGGGTGTGACATGAATGGGGGTTGGATTTGGCATCCAAGGCACTCCCATAGGTGAGACTGATCCTCTGTGTTCTCCATTTTTGGTATTTTTGGGATGCTCCACACTGGCACTAGGGTGGATCTGCCAGGAATTTGAATCTTTATTCTGCTTTCACCTAGAGCAATAGAAGGAACAGGAAAACTCCCACCTCCAGATTTCCCATCCTTGTTATTTTCATCCCCTTGGAGCTTCTCCCCCTCCCCTGTGCAGGGAATACAAAGTTCTGATCACTGAGAGGAACCTGCTGGAAACCCAGCTCTGTTCCCTGCTGCTCCTTCCTCCTTCCCCTCCTCACCCTCCTCCTCCCAGCAGCCTCACATTCTCCTCCTGCTCCCTCCTGCACCCTTGGCAGCAGCCTGGGGTGGCTTTGTCCCCTTGTCACCCTCCCTGACTGTGTGACAGAGCAGTGGCTGCCTCTGCTGCCTTTACAGCTGTGATCTGCCAGGACTCAGCTCCAGCTGTGACTGCAGGGGACAGAGGGGTGAGGAGGGGATGCACGCCCAGGCTGGTGCCACACCCCAAAATCTCAGACAAGCCCCCTCCAACCTGGCCCTGGGCACTGCCAGGGATCCAGGGGCAGCCACAGCTGCTCTGGGCACCCTGTGCCAGGGCCTGCCCACCCTCACACCCAACAATTCCTGCCCAGTCTCCCAGCCAGCCCTGCCCTCTGGCACTGGGAGCCATTGCCTGTGTCCTGTCCCTCCAGACCTTGTCCCCAGTCCCTCTCCAGCTCTCCTGGAGCCCCTTCAGGCCCTGCCAGGGGCTCTGAGCTCTCCCTGGAGCCTTCTCCTCTCCAGCTGAGCACCCCCAGCTCTCCCAGCCTGGCTCCAGAGGGGCTCCAGCCCTTGCAGCAGCTCTGTCCCTCCTCTGCTCTGGCTCCAGCAGCTCCAGCTCCTCCTGCTGTTGTTCCCAGGGCTGGGGCAGCTCTGCAGGTGGGGTCTCACCTGAGCAGGCAGAGGGGCAGAATCCCCCCCTGCCCTGCTGCCCACGCTGGGGGCTCAGCCCAGCACAGGGGGGCTCTGGGGTCAGTGCCCATGGCCGGGGCAGGCTGAGCCTCTCACCCACCAACACCCCCAGGTCCTTCTCCCCAGGGCTCTCCGTTGTTTGGGAATCCTGGGAGCTGCTCCCCTGCCCCGTGCCCGGGTTCCTCTCACGGCTCAGGAGGAGAATGGACTTTCCCTCCTTCCCACCTGCCCTGGGACAGGTTGGACTCTGCTGTGCCGGGATAAAATCCCCGTGAATATTCCCGGGGAATTCCCTCTGCAAGGGCAGCGCGGGAAGCTCAGAATCACCTGGGATTGCTCCAGGCAGATTTCACAGGAACCAGCGGCTGACACGGAACGGATCGAGTCCAGAGTTACTGAAATAACCCCAAACCAGGGGGATTTCTGGCCGAGGGGGGACTGAGCCGCTGCTGCCGCTGCTGCCGCTCCTGGCCGGGAGCGCTGGGAGCTCCCATGGGCAGCGTGGCCGTGAGGAAGGAATCAGCCCTTTTCTCGGGTTTTGGATCATGAGTTCTCACAAAATATGAAATTTTCTGCTTCAAAAAGGACAGGAGAAAAGAAAGATCCGTGTGTTGGAACAGACAATCTTGGTTCTGTCTTCCTCTGGTTTTCCCAAGAAAATCCCCTGGTTTATTTATGAATTAGGCTCACAAAAACCTTTGGGCATCTGGGGGATTTTTTGTGTGTTAAAAATGCAATGTTTCCCAAAAAGTTTTAGATGTGGATTTTAATTTTTCGAATAAATATCTATGGAAAAAACAATGTCTTTGAAGCCCCATTTCTCACCGTGGGGGGGAGTTTATCAGGCAGGCTGGTTCCAGGGATCTCGGCGAGGGTGAAACATTTTCCCCAAGCTCCCTACTGGCAACAGGCAGGAAAAGGGATTTCCAGAAGCCTTTTGGGATGGAGCAAGGTGGGGAGCAGGATGCTGGATGTAAGCATTTGGTCCTGCCCAGGGTGTTCATTGCTCTGCAAAACCTTCTCTGCTCCCTGTGTGGGGAAGAGAAAGTCACAGAATCATGGAATTGTTTAGGCTGGAAAAGACCTCCAGGATCATTGAGTCCAACCATTAACCCAGCATTGTTCCTCCACTGAACCACATCCTCAAGTACCACATTTGAACACTTCCAGGGATGGTCACTGCACCACTGCCCAGTGCCTGACCACATTTTCAGTGAATAAATGTTTCATATCCAGTCTGAAGTCTCCTGGTAGAAGGATTTTCCAGGGGCTCAATTGCCACAGATGCTTTTGCACAGAGAGAGGTGGAACTCTGTTTTTCCCCTCTGGTGAGGATCTCAGGAAAGCATCTGAGCAAAAGTTGGGCCATCAGAACTTGGTTTCCCTCTTTCCTCTTGGTGGGCACCTTGAGAACCTGGAAGGGGCTGCCTGGCTGGGTGGGGTATGGGGGATTTCCACCCCTCTGCTATTGGGGTACAACAGGAGCAAGAACCTCACAGGAATCAGGGATGTGAGGCCACCAAGAGCTGCCAATGTGCAGGGACCACACCCAGCCATGTCCTGCCTTCCCTTCTCCCCAGGCCACCCCTGACGTGACCCACAGGCTCCCAATGACCCTGCCCCATTCCCATCTTCATGTTCCCATCTTCTTCGTGTCCCAAACTCATCCAGCCCAACTTCATCCTGCCCCATGGGCCTTCCTGATGGCAGGACGGGTATTTTGGGATGGCACAGAAAGAAGGCAGGAAACACCAGTTTGGAGCTGGTGTCTGGAGAGCCACCTCTGAGGCAGGAGGTGAACTCATGACCAGCACCTGCTGGTCCTGACTGGAGCAGAGCAGCTCCTGGCTGACCCCTATTGAGCACTGGGCACTTTGGGGCACCCATGTGGTGGTGGCAGGGCTGACCCTGTGTCCACCACCAGCTTCACCATCTCCTGCCTGAAGGGTCTCCAGCAGCATCAGCTGCCACCACACCAAGGACTGGGCACCCCAGCTCAGCTCCTGCCCCCAGGGATGGACACGAGGCAGACAAGCCAGGAGAAAAGAGTTCTCTGCAGGGCTGAAAGCTGAGCCCGAGCTCCTGAGATGTGCCCCACACCTGGCTGGGTCACATTCCCCTGCTGCTGGAGACAGACGTGTCCCAGAGGTTCTGCTCTGCCCCTTGTGCTCTTTGGCCACCTGGGAGAGCTCCTTGGCCACCTGGGACAGCCACTCCTTGGCCACCTGGGAGAGCTCCTTGGCCACCTGAGAGAGCTCCTTGGCCACCTGAGAGAGCTCCTTGGCCACCTGGGAGAGCTCCTTGGCCACCTGAGAGAGCTCCTTGGCCACCTGGGACAGCCACTCCTTGGCACAGACCCACGCTCCAGCCCGGCCTGTTGGACATAACCCAACCATGGCCATCCCAGGCCCACCTCCTCCCCCAGGCCCCTTCCCCAGGCCTCCATCTCCTCCTCCACCCATTCCTGGGCCAAGGCTCCTCTGGAAATCATCCCGGCTGTGCGGGGAACCCAAGCGTGGCAAACAGCGCCGGGGCTGGGAGAGGAACCTCCCCACCCATCCCCTCTGCCAGGGCTTATCTGGGAGCGAAGGCGCATCCGGGGGGAACGAGGAAGAGCTGGAGGGGACATCTGCTGCTGGAACCCTTGGCCCCCATCTCCATGCAGGGAGTGAAGATCCCGGCGCGCTCTTGACGGAAGCCAGGCTGCATCCCCGGCCTTGCTATCTCCTTGCAGAGCAAGGCAGTTCCTGAATTGCCTGCCCGTGGCGGGCCCTAATGGCCCAGAGCTGATGTTTTATTGTCGGGTTTAAAAGTGTAATTAGTTCAAGTGTAAACAAAAAAACCTTGCTTAATTAAGAATTTTTAAACAGGGCACAGAGAGATTCCGGAAACATTAATGAACCCCAGGCAAGCACCATAAAATTGATCGAGGGAAGAGCGACGGCGAGGCCGGGGGAGGGCTGGGGTGGGATGAGGGAGTGAGGAGAGGGCTCCACCGCAGGGATGGCCTCAGTTTACTTTGGCTGTAATGCCGGAGTGCATTTGGAGCTGCTTTATGGCGATGGGTCTCCATAGAAATGCCTAATGATTTTTGATGCATTAATGGGAGCGATGGACGGCGGCAGGGCATTGTTTAAGGAGATGGAGAGGATCCTTTTAAGGCTGACGTGTTATAGATCAAGAGTGACGAGGCAGGCCCGGCCCTGAGGTTCCCTCTGCCATGGCCTGGTGGGGCCCACACCTGAACAAGGAGCAAATGTCAGGCTGGGCCTCTAAGAGGCCATAAAAACAACAAGGAAAATCCAAATGGTGTTTTCCACCACCCCATCCCTCCTTTCAAAGCCCTTTTTGATTGCTGCTAAAACAAGTTGGATACATCTGCCTTTCACATCCATGGGGAGAGGGTCTGACCCTCTGCCATGCAGGCACTTCCAGGAGTCTCCAGGCTGGCACGTCCTGTGTAGGTTGAAACACCTGAAGAAGACACCTGCAAGAGCCTTCTTCTTCCTGTTGGCTGGGGGGCAGCCACAGGCTCTGCTGGGCTCTGCCCAAGGCCAGCTGGCCTCTCCCTGGTTGGGTTGTGTGGTGGGAGGTGCTGGTGAAGCTCCTTTGAAGGATTTCTGTGCATGGGTGTCCCACTGAAGATGGTGGGTGAGAGAACTGGAAGCAGCCAGAGTAAAATGAAAGAGGAAGAAAAGTGACCTTGAGGGTTGGGAAAGGTCATCCCTGCTCTTCCACAAGCAGGGATGAGGAGCCTTTTGCCCATGGAAAGGGTCCTGCTGCCTCTGCCTTGGGCTGAGAGCCCAGCTCTGCTCCCAGGGAGGAGCAGCCCCTGCTGTGGGCAGCTGAGGGACCTTGAAGGTCAAGAATGTCTTGGTTTTTCCCTTCCTGGCCCAGCATTAGGCCCCAAGGATGTCCTGCCCAGTGCTTTGGAATAGCCAAGTCCTGGAGAAGTTCAGCAATTTTCTGTTCTTTTTGTCAAAGTTCCCTTTGGAGACCTCCATACCACACACATGGAGGAATGGGCATCCCAATTGGAGTTCTGCAGGAGTGTCCCCCTTGTTCTCCCCCAGACCTCTGTGACAATCATGTTCAGGGCCACCAAAGGCCACCAAAATCCTCAGAGAGAAGCTGGCTGCTGCCCAGGAGCCCCTCTTCAGCCTGGCTTGGTTTCTCCTGTCCTCCCTTATGTGAGATGGAGAAGAAACCAGCCAGTGTCCTGTCCCTCTGGATTTGCTGCTCTGTCTTGTCCGTTCTGGAGCACATGAACTCACTGCCTTCTGCTCTTCCTCTGAGGCCACGTCTTCCAAACCTCCTATTCCTGTCCATTCCCTTCATGGTTCTCCAGCCTCTCCACATTTCCTGTGTGAATCTGTGCCCCACCCAGGGGAGAGGCTCTGGTGGGACCCTCAGTGAAGGTGACTTGAACAAGGGGGTGGCTGCCAGGCCTGGTCCCTCTCCTGGCCTCTGTGCACTCCCCAGCCTGCTCAGGGCTTCTCCCAGGAAATCAGGGCACTGTGGGCTCCCTTGAGCACCCAAAGCTTCTCAAGGGACTGGAATGACACCAGGGCCACCAGGTGACACCTCTGTCCTCACTGAGACTCTGCCCTGTGAGCTGTCAGCTCCACAGCAGGGTTGGGCAGAGAGAGCACGACCAACGAGAGAGAAAACAAATCAGGAATCATAAAATCCCAGCCTGGTTTGGTTGGAAGGGGCCTTGAAGATCATCTCGTTCCACCCTTCCTCGGGGTCTCTAGCCCAGGCTCAGGGGATGAGCTGTGCTCAGACTCACCCTTCCAGCAGCTCCTGGAGGAATTATCCAGAGCTGGAACGAGCTTTGGGTGGTTCAGACCATCTCCAGGGGCAGGTACAGCCCACGGGACAGGCTGTACTGCCACGGGAGGGACACCCCGAGCTGCTGGGAGGGACCCCAGGCCAGCAGGTTTTTCCCGGGGCTGTTCGGGTCCCCCGGGGGTGCTTGTGGAGCACTCAGTCCCTCTCCCGGTGATGGTGGCACGGAGGGACAGCTGGCAGCGCTGGCCCTGGGCACTTTGCTGTGCTGAGGGTGCCCCACAGGGCCCAGAGCCCACACCCCGCTCCCCAGAGGGGCTGCGGGTACCCACGGAGGGTCCCTGCCCCGCTGTCACCTCTCCTGTCCCGCCGCACCCAAGGGTGGGGCAGCTCCCACCGCACCCAAGGGTGGGGCAGCTCCCACCGCAGCGCTCCCGCGGGGCGCTCCGAGGGCTCCCCGTCCCCTCTGCTCTTCCTTCATTATTTCCCCGCTCCTCCCACCCTCTCCCTGCCTCTCCTCCTTTTCCTGGCTTTTGTTCCTTCTCTCCTCTTCCCCTCCCTCCTCCCAGAGCCTTCCCCCATCTCCAGTCCCTGCTCCGGCTGCCCAGCCTGTGTCAATTAAGTATCGATCCCCTGTTCTCTATCAGTGGTCAGCTGAGCTAACCAGTCCTGCTCGCTGCTTTTCACCGCGATGAATAATAACAATAATAATAAAGGGGTAGGGGGGAGGCAGCTGCACTCCGTGCCTGCAGCCCTTCACCTCTCCCTACCCCGCGCACGCCCGCCCTCGCCCCCTCCACAGCTACAGGCAAAATCGATAGCTCGCGGAGTCAGGAATGGAATATTTTTATCCTCTAATTGGGAAATGTGCTTTGACAAAGCCCGAGGAGCAGGGAGGGGGCCGGCAGATCCTGTACGGAGAGCAGGGGAAGCGGCAGAGCCCGGCAGAGCAGGGGCGCCGGGGGTTTTCTGCAGCAGCTGGGAGGAGGTGGCGGTGGTGGGAATTTGGGTGGGTCCAGGGCACGGCTCTGCAGGACTGGGGCAGTGCTGGACCCATGGAAGAGCCAGGCTTGACCTAGGGGATGTCAGTGAAAGGAGGAAAAGAGGAAAAAAAAACCCATCCTCCCCCTCAGTTCCCTGCCACTGCTTTGCTGTTGCAGCTGCAAGAAGGAGGGAAGGGCATTCCCTGCTCCTGGCTGGCATCCCAGGACTCCTGGCACTTGTGCCAGGCTGGGTGGGACAGCTGTGCCTGGGACACCACAGAGAGGTGCCCAGGAAGCCACCAGCCCTCCCTCCTCATCCCTGGGAGATCCTCACCCTGCCAGGCCCAGGCAGCTCCTCCTGAGGTGTGGGTTGGACTCAAGGATCTCCAGTCCCTTTTCCAGCCTGTGTGATTCCGTGACACAGAAGGATTCTGTGCCTGCCTGTGCCAATCCTGCCTCAGCCTCGTGCAGCTCCAAGCTGCTCACACCTCCCTGTGCCCAGCTCTGCCAGGGGAGATGGGGCTGTCTGTCCATGGCAGGGGCTGGGATGTGATGATCTTGAAGGTCCCTTCCAACCCAAACCACTCTGTAATTCTATAAATTATCCTCTCAGTCAAACCAGCTCTGGTAGGTTCTCAGGCACCACTGAAACCAGACAAGGCCATGGAGAAACACCAAGACACAAATCCCAGTCTCTGGAGGGATTTAAAGGAGATGCACATTAGGGACATGGTTTAGTCGTGGGTTAATTCTTGATGATTTTGGAGTCACAGAATCATGAAGGCTGGAAAACACCCCCTGGACCTGCTACCTGAATATTTGGGCTACCCTGGGCACATTATGGAGGTGGAGATTTGAGTCTTTTCTCCCAGGTAATAAGTGACAGGAAGAGAGGAAATGGCCTCAAGCTGTCCCAGATGAGGTTTAGTTTGGAAATTATTTCCATGAAGAAAAATTTCTTCATGGAGAAGAAATTCTGGGAAGCCAGGCTTCCCAGAACAGTGGTATAGTCACCATCACTGGAAATGTCCAAAAAATGTGGACATGTGGTGTTTGGGGACACGGTTTAGGGTGAACTTGGGGCTGGGTTAATTGGACTTGGTGATCCAAGAGGGTTTTTCCAACCTAATGACTCTGTGATCCCACTGAGTGCTGACTCTGCAGTCCAGACCCACACCCTTCCTCCAGGGTTTGCAGTGAATTTGTTTGTTGTATCTGAATTGGTTTCCAGTCTCAGACTGGGAGCCTGTGGCGCCCTGCTGGCTCCTCATGAGCTGCTCAGGCAGTGCCAGGGTGGCAGTGCCAGGGGAATCCAGCTGGGAATGTGCCAGGCTCTCAGCACCTCGGGCTTTCAGTGCTGCTGAGGCAGGAGCCTGCTGCTCTCCTGGAAGAAAACTGAAAATCAAAACACAGAGGAGCAGAACTGGAACCTGTGATGTGACAAATCCTCCATCAGACAAACACAGGAGCTGTGTTGACTTCAGCTGAACCAAGAGGGTGAGGGAAAGCTCCGGAAGGAAATGCTATTTAAAAGCTGAAATTAAATACTTTGACCTGCCAATGCAGGATGTTTCAAATGGTACTTAATTTCCATGTGTGAGGTGCCTGTAATGCCCCTGAGTAAGTGAAGAAGTTACTCGGGTTTAATCTAATTGTGCCTTCCCCGGGTTTATTTCATGGGAGATGTTGACAAGCTGTAGCTTCGGGGGAAAAGAAAACTGGGGATGATTTTTCCTCATGACTCTGGGTCAGACCAAACTGAGGATGATTTTTTCTCGTGACTCTGGGCCAGACCTGTGGAGGTTCCTGCTCCCACTCAGCCCAGTGTCTGGGATGCTGGCCCTGGTCCTCAGCAGAAGGGTTGGACGTGG
Organism: Cisticola juncidis; assembly: GCA_013400215.1. Taxonomy (NCBI): domain Eukaryota; kingdom Metazoa; phylum Chordata; class Aves; order Passeriformes; family Cisticolidae; genus Cisticola; species Cisticola juncidis. Next base: position 39,251 of record VXBR01004632.1, on the reverse strand, counting down.
CTTCTCTGCCCCGAAGGATCCTGAAGGGAGCAGAGTGTGGCCCAAAACTGTGCCCCACCTGCAGATTTTGGGGTGTTAAAACCCACTGGAATTCTGTGCTCAGCAGTAAATGGCAGGTGGAGGGGGACAGCAGAGCCCCCAGTGCAGGAGCTGCTCTGAAGGGGCATTTCAGATGAACTCAGAGGATTTGGGTAAAGACCAGGATGATCCTAATGAGGATGAAACCCAAACCCAGCACAAACAAATCTCATCCAGCCCAGGGAGGAGCTTGTGAGCGAGGTCTTGGCTTCCCCAGAGTGGGGAGGAGATGGGGCTGGGCTGGCCCAGGACCCAGAGGGGTCACAGGGGCTGATGTGTGAGGGGTGGTTGGACACCCCAAATCCCCCTGTGTCATTTACTGCAGCCTCATCCCACCATCTCCTCGAGGAGTCTGAAGTGATGTGGAGAAGCCTGAGGGGTTTTTACACCATGCAGTGCCTGTCTTTTTGATCTGGCTTTAGGTTTGCTTTCAAACCTTTTAAACATCTCATCCTCTCGCCTCCAGCCCGTGCTGTCGCCCTAAGAGCACTCTCTGGCTGCCCTTGGCTGGGTTATTTTTATTTTTAAGCACCTCTGCCTTGTTGTGGCTGTGCTCATGAAACCTCTGCACGGATGGAGGGGGAGACCCAGCACGGAAACCACAACTCTGCTCTTTTCCAAACACTTCCAAACACCTGCAGCCCCCAGGATTTATTTGCTCCTGGCTGCCCTGCAGCAGCCCAGCAGTGCCCAGCGGGTGAGGTGCCAGTTTGCCACCCAAAGAGAGGCAGGCTCGGGGCATGCCTGGGGCTGGGCTGAGCCAATCTTGTCAGGAACAGAGACAAATCTGCAGCTCTGCCCCCGCAGCAGGGCAGGGAGCGATGCAGTTGCCATAGCAGTGTCCTCTCCTCCAGCCCTCCCTGCCAGCCTGGGTATTTTTGGCCATTGTTTTCCAAGCTGCTTTGAATGAAACCAGGAGTGAACTGGAGGGAGGAACGAAGTGAAGTTTCTCCTGCTGATTCTCCTGAATCCTCCTGAAGATTCTCCTGCTTTCTCCCCTTGTCAAGGGGTGCACAGGGGAAGCTGCTGGGCAGACTGGGGTGCTTGTGGGTCTGCTGCACCCTTTGGGACACAGGGAGGCTGAAGGTCAAGGGGAGGTGATGCAGCATCTCCATGGCTTGGTTGGGAGTCACAGAATCCTCAAAATCCTGAGTGGGAAGGGACCCACAAGGATCACTGAGTCCAACCCTGTCCCTGCACAGACACCCCAACAATCCCACCCTGAGCATCCCTGAGAGCTCCTGCAGCTCTGGCAGCCTTGGGGCTGGGACCATTCCCTGGGGAGCCTGGGCAGTGCCCCAGCACCCTCGGGGGGAAGGACCTTTCCCTGAGCTCCAGCCCAAGCCTGACACAGCTCCAGCCCTGCAGCCATCCCAGGAGAGAGCAGTGGTGTCCAGTGGGTGCCATCCCTGCCCATGGCAGGGGCTGGGAACAGAGGATCTTTAGGGTCCTGTCCAACCCAAATACGTCTGGGATTCCCTCATTCCATGGAAATCCATCTCTGCAGGTTCCCAGGCCAGAACTGCTGCCATGGGATCCCAGGGCAGGGGATGAACAGAGCACAGGACAGACAGAGCACAGGACAGACAGAGCACAGGACAGACAGAGCACAGGACAGACATGCACATGCAGGACAGAACACAGGCTTGAAGATACCCCCTCCATGGCAGGAGCCTCCTGCTGGGTGAAGGATCTTCCTCAACATTCCTATGTATCTTACAGGACCTGTTGTTTCTTCCATGTTCTCCAAAGCAGAGCCCTCCCTGTGCAGTGCCCTGGGCTTGCATCTCCTGGAGGACCTGGGACCAGGAAGGTCACCCCACCCTCATGGAGGATTCCATGTGAGGGTTTCAGGGATCGGTTCTGGACCCATCCTGATCCAAACAGTCTTAAATAATTCAGGGGGGGAAAAAAGCAGAAAATTCACTGATAAAGCTTGGTGGGGAGGCAGGAATTCTCACAGAAGTTGCCACAAAGAATGATTGGGAAAGTCTTCAGGAGGATCCACGGATATGAGGAGGCTGGGCAATAAAAGGGCAGATGAAATACAGTGTTGATAAATGAAATACAATGTAGATAAATGCAAATTCATGCACATGAGGGAAACAACCTGAACCACCTCTGGGCTCCGAGTTTGCTGCTGCTGCTGCTCGGGGAAGAGCTCCTGGAGCTGATGTGGGGAGTTCTCTGGAAATGTCACCTCAGTGCTCAGCTGCAGACAAAGAGGGAAAGGGGAGATCAGCAATGATCAGGAGAGGAGCAGAGGAGAAATCCGAACAGATCATTTCAGTCCTGGGTCAGCCCATCCTCGATCACCCCTCTGCTGCTGCCCTGGGAGCTGAGCAGGGAGAGGCACCAAGGGGGGCTTGGCTGGGCTCACATGCAGGGATATTGAGGAGCATTCGAGGAGCTCAGAGATTGAGACCAGCCTGCAGAGGGGAGATGGTTCTTTTCTTCTTTTCCTGAGAGAATGTGGAGGTTTCCAGCTCTCTCTGAGGGCAGGCTCAGGGCAAACCAAAAGGAATCCTTTTCTCTCAGTGCTTCCTTGTGTTTAGGAGTTCCCTGAATTTTGGAGGGGCTGGAATAACCCCTGAGGGAGTTGCATGAGGCCAGTACAGCCTCAGTGCAGAAACTCATGAAGGTGAAATAAGGGAGAAGTGGTTCAGAGTGACAAAGGTCACTTTATTTGTCACCAGCTTCCCTCTGGCCCCAGTCCCAGGGGACAGGGAGGTCCCAAAGGTCTCTCGAGTTCAGGGCAGGGAGGAGCAAACCTGTGGGGCAGGAGGAGGGAGGCAGAAGGAAATGAGTTGGGCCCATGGAAGGGCAGCACTGGTCTGACCCTGGTGCTGGGCTGTGAGACAGGGCTGGGTTTGGTCTGTGCTGCCTGAATCAAGCTCCAGACAGGAGACCTAGTCCTCTTTTCCCTGGTACAGCTGTCCCCTTCTGATGCTGAAATCAGAATTTCCCTCCTCACCACGCGGGAGCAGCCAGGGCCCCTCACAGCCCGAACTGGGGAGCTCCTTGTGGGAGCAGGGGCTGAGCCCACCCCTCCTTCCCAGCAGAGCATCCTTCAGCTCCTCTCCTCTCCTCTCCTCTCCACTCCTCTCCTCTCCTCGAATCTCCTCGAATCTCCTCGAATCTCCTCGAATCTCC
>VXBR01004631.1:1767267-1802662 GCA_013400215.1 Cisticola juncidis | reverse complement strand
AGAGGAGAGGAGAGGAGAGGGACCAGCACAGGGTAAATTAAAGGAATAGAGAGCTGTAGCACAGAATAAAAATGAGTAGGCAGGAAAATAGGGAGCATACACAAAGAGAAGACAACAGGGAAGAAATCAAAAGGGAAGAGAGAAGTGATCATTCACCAGTGGCAGAGGGGGCCAAGGGGCCATGTCTGTGCTGCCACTGCCCAGTGTGGCAGCTCTGGTGTGTGAGCTGCTGCTGGTGCCCACAGGTGTGTTTGCACAGCTGGCAGCACCCACAGCAGCCTTATGCCATGTGGTGCAAGGCTGTGGGCACGGAGCAAAGGACAGTCACAACCAGAGTAAGAGGCAGTTAACACATAAACTCAGCATGTGGCTCTTCAAGCATATCCTTATAGGCAGCTGCAGGGATGTTCACAGCCTTGAAGCTACTTTGTGGCTCAAAGGCCATCCTTAAAATAATTATTGTGATAAGTTCAACACCACCTTTATGTGATTTGCTTCCTGGTCCACAGGGGTACTATCTGTAGCCAGTGTAAACCATAGGTTTTGGAGGCCTGGAAAAATGCTGAGTTCTGATGTCCTCTCATCCTAGAAAAAAAGCAAACAGAAGAGTAGAATTAGAGATTAATTCAGATTTACCTCAATACTATTACATGTTTCTAGGATTTTATCAGATTTTGACCTAAATAAAAGCATTTTTGTAAATCAGCAAATTTCCTATTGAAGTGAGAAACACATGTTTAGTAACTTACTATAATATTGTAATTCTACAACTGACTTCTAGGGCTGGCAGGCTTTTTGAGATGAGACAAAATTTCCTAAGGAAATAAATTAAAATAGAAGGAAATCTATTGGTAAAGGGCTGATTTCACTTCCTGGCCTTTTGCCCAGACTGACCATTTCAGAGTGTCTAGTAGTATTTGCTTGAAAATTGGTAAGGGATACAGACTAGTAAGAATAAAAGCAAGAAGGAGCAGCTGTGAGATGGAGAGGCAGCAGATGCTTGTCTACACAAGCAGCTAATTCAGAATGAAAAAAATAAAAGGAAGGAAGAAAATTCTGAGCCTAGTGAAATAATTGTTGTCATGGAGATTATGGGAGGTAAACATATCTTTTATGGAAGTATTTATTGCCATTCTTTTTGTGAGACAGACTAAAAAGGCGTTAGTTCACTTTATTGATGCATTTCCCTCCTTTCCCTTTTTATATAATGGCAATTCTTAAAGCATTTCCTTCTCAAGAAAGTCTGTCCTCATTGTTTGCTTGCAAGACATAGAAGCAGAGTATCTGTATACTGTTGAAGGGGGAGAAGAGAGTCTTGCTGCATGGCACATGGTTTTTTTTTCTTTCCTTTCCTTGTTTATCATGGTAAAAAGGCCAACACTGCTGTCCTTTGCACTTGTGTATTAAACTTGTGTTCAGTGGTACTTACTCTTGCTATCCTAAATGGTTCTATACTCATTAGTTGGTACCTACAAGCCTGAAATTTTACAAGAAATAAAGACAAGGGAGTTCTTTATGTGCTCTGGAAGAAGCCCTTTTTGAATGCAGATAAGCTCAAGAAAAAAACTAATGTCTGACTTTGGACTTCCTACACATCAGGATGTAAAATATTCAGGACTGCGGTGTTATTCTGTGTCTAATTAAAACAAGAAAATTAAAGTTGTAACTTTATTTTCCAGAAATGATTCGTGGTCTAAGTAGTGGATGTGTCTTACCTGCATTTCTTTCATGTGAAGGTTAAAATCCTAGCAGCTCTGATAGTTTTTCCCAATCTAAATGTAACAAATATCTCTGTTATGATATATAAATATGTTGTTTTTCAAAAAGATTGAAGTTTATCAACACTAAAGACATCAAAGAAAAATCATTTCAGAACACAGTCACATATTCCATACATTAGCAATTTCACATTCACAAGGTAGACCTGATCTACATTTTCATCCACAAGCAGGTTCTGTTATTTTAATATAGTTTTTTAATTTTTGCATTATGGTTGTGTGCCAGGCCAGGTTTGATTGATTTATTATTTCCATTGAATTAACTCATACAGTAGCAGCAAAGATACAGTCCTTGTACTGCTGATAGGAATATCTCAGGGCTGCAGAAAACACATGAACATCCTGTGTCTCTGTAGATCTGTGCAGACTGTGTCCCACCTGAGCCTGTTGTTAATCCGTTCTGTGGTCATGTGAAGGAAATGGTATGTGTGAAATGTGGTATGTGAAAGGAAAAGTGCTCCTCTGCAAACTGCTTACCCAGTGGGTATGTGTATGCCCATTCTGCCCCTGTCTGGACACTTGTGGGTATTCTTCCCCTCATATTCTGGGAACGCTTCAGGAAGATATGCAACTATTCCTATGATGAAATAAAGCCCTAACTGCTGTTTAGCTGAAGATAAAAAACAATTCTAGTATCCATATAATCATATTTAAAAGAAGCCATAAATAATAGGATGTGAAAACAAAAAGTGGCCTCATTTTCTGGCGTCATTTAGAGTGCTGCCAACCAGAGGCTGCCCTTGAAGATCACCAGGGATCAGGGATTGCCCATGAGAGAAGGGACTGTCATCGCTACTCTGCTGGTTTCAGATTTCAGCCATCATAACTTTATCTACTTCTATGTGGTATGCAAACAGAGTGACAGAAATTTGTGCTTGGTGCTCATCAGACACACTGTAGCTGGGGGGAGAGGTTAGGATCTGCAGAAATCTAATATAGGTACCAATGAGCTCCACCAACAGACCAACTTCCCAGGGAGGCTGGTTTACACTCAGCAGTATTTTCGCAGGTAAGGCACCATCAAGTGGTGAATGTTGCTTGTTGTTGCTTTAGCTGCCCATATCTCAGGACAATAGGCAGCTTGCAATCCAGCTACACCACTTGGCACTTGGGTTCAAAGGCCCTTGGTTTCGTATTAGTTGAATAGAAAAGGTCAATAAGAGGTGAGAGACAATTGAATGTGGATAAATAATACAGGAATGAGAGCTGCAAGTGTTTGACTCATCTCTGCTGATGTGATATTGATCTGAACTAGAAATGTCAAACCCTTCTCCACCCAGAGGTTTAGAAATGCTTCTGATGTATGTCAGTAAGAGATAAGAATCAGACCAGGAATATATTAGCAGATGCCACAGGGAATAAAGCATAAACAACCCAAGAACAATAGTTCCTGTGTGTCAGCTACAAATAAGGTGTTCTTACTTGGCAGAGCACATTCTGCTTATGCCTGACCCTTCAGGGCAGTCTGGGCATGCCAAAGACGCTTCTCCTGGGAGGAGAGGTCAGGTACAAGGAGCCTGTGTAAGGACAAGGTGGCAGGTTCATGGGACTGCAACTGTGCCCTCACATGGAGAAGTGGAGGAAAGGATTGAAGTAATTGGATTTGCTCTACACTGAATTTCCACCCCACGTATTTTCTGACTGGCCTTCATGTTTTATCCTGAGAGCACCCAGCTAGATTCATAAAGGATTTTAGGCATCATGCTACAACTTCCAAGTAAAGAATGGATCTTCATAGCCTCTGCTATGCCATGATTTAACCTTCTAGAGGCACCTCCCCAACACACTAATTTTCCTTCCTGTAAAATACTTTACATTTTTCCCATTAGACATGTGTGTGCAGCTTGACTTTACACTTGACAAGAATTGTCCCTTCTGTATTATGCTTATTCTTTGATCTCAGATGAATAAAATCAGCTTAATTTGCCTAATGCATAAAGCCTTGCACAAAATGCAGTCAGATTGCAAAAGGACAGAGAAAGGAAATCCTGTAGCCTGGAGGTTAAGGCATTTTTCATGACAAAGCAGAGTTACTTCTACTGCAGTGATTATTTCTGTATTTTATATCCACTAGAAAAAAAAAATGTCAGGAGAGACAGATGCAGAAACCCAACTAAGATTGACTGATCTTCTCCTCAAGCACGGGGTTTTGCTTCACAGCCCTGCTCCACAGTCTGACAGAAGAAGGATTTGAACATACATCCCTGACATTCAAGTAAGCATATTAATCACTGAGCTGTCTGACTTTTTCCTTTTTCTTATTTAGAGAGACTGACTACATACCAGTTTTCTGATGTATTGGAAAGCAACCAGTGGAGATTTGCACTAAACAAACCTCTTTTCCTTCCTTCTTCCCTGACAGGAAGGGCATCAGTATGTTTCCATCTTCAAATAAGCTAGGAACATGGGACAATTGACAGAGATTGTTCCTTTGAAGTCAATACTAAATTGAGGCCTGTCTGCAATATTGAATTTGTATACCAAAGGAAAGAACTCTTACAGAAACATCTAGAGAAACAGTGCTTTTTCTGAAATATTCCCTGTTAGTCTCTTGCTACATCAGGACTAAGGTGGCAATGTTGCTGCTATAAAACCAATTAGAATTGTCTACTTTTAAAAGTATTGGTTTTAGTCTTACCCATGCTTTGCAGCAGTGTACAAAAAGAGGGATTTTTATTCTTCAGCATTTAAATATTAAAGGGAAAAAAGGTAAAAAATTACTTCCTTCAGTAGTTCCTGAAGAGTTTCCATGTCAGCATAAGAAAACCTAGGGGAATGAACGTACTTAATCTTAGCTAAAATCTCAACATGATATTTAACAAAGATTCCCAAGCAATTGCGACTGCAAGTAACTGCTCACAACAGATAACATTTCCAGGGAAATAGGAATGGGGCTGGGTTGGTGTTTTTGATTTAGCCAGACTCCTCTGGTGGGAGACAAGCAAGGCAGAGAAGAGATAAACCTTCAGACTCTGAATCCTCTTGCCAGACTGGTCGCATTATACACTGCACAGAGAGAATTTATCCTGTCCTTATGACAATGTAAAGATTAGCTTACTGGTTTAACTATAACTGGTCATGCAACATACACAGGTTTTTTTCTCCTTTTTTTCCTTTTTGTTTTTAATGTGAAGGGACTATGCCATAAGCACAAGTCTGTAACACCCACTGGATTTTCAGTTTCTCTCAGGAAAATAAGTTAAACAGGATTAAGGAATCTTAAAATAATTTTAACTGCTTCTTTCTAGGTCGAGCAAATGTTATATGAAACACCCTTCCTTGAAAAGTAGACTTTATGTAGACCTTTAACTTTAGACTTGTCTTGGGTTATGTAAACAAAAAAATGTGTATTCTATTTCACCTGTTGAAACCAGTTGGGGAGATTTTTTTTCCTTTATCTCATGTAACTCCAGGGGGGAGGGGTTGGATGCCTTCTGTTAATGGGCCAGCTGTTAAAACCAGGAGGAGCAATGTTCCTTTCCTCTTCCACGACCCAGCCTCCCTCCAGGGGGATATCTGCAGTTAATGAGCCATTAAGGCTCACTGCATGACTGATAAAATTAAATCATTCCATTGTGAAATGCTCCCCCCAGTGGGAGGAGCCAGGCACTCCTACCTGGATAAAACCTGAGATTCAGAACAGCAGAGCATCCTCTTTTTCACTGGATTCTCAGAGGGAGACTGGACTCATCTCACTGCCACTACAGGATCATCTCTGCTGCAACAGAACCACATCTCTCACTCCAGGAGGACTTATTTGGACTGCTTCCAACACACTGGCCAACAGGGTGTCAGGTCATATTCCTGATTCTGTCAGGGTTCTCTAGGACTTTTGTTTGCTTGTTTGCTTGTTTGTTTGTATTACTGCATTTGCATTTTTAATATTCCTAGTAAAGAACTGTTACTCTTATTCCCGTATTTTTGCCTGGAAGCTCCTAATTGCAAAATTGTAATAATTTGGAGGGAGGTGGTTTTACATTCTCCATTCCAAGGGAAACTCCATTTTTCCCTGACAGATACCTGTCTTTCCAAACCAAGACAAGACTTTAGACTTGTATAGTTACACATATTAATACATGAATCTATGCAATGACTGTTCAGATGTGTGCTTGAATGCATTCATTGCTAATATTCTGGATTTATGTCAACTGGACCAGAGGTCTGAGAAACTTTGCTCATCTCATTCCCAACAGGATTGAAATGCTTCTGCTCTTCAGTAGTCTTTTATGCTTGTCACCATTAATGTTCCCTCTAATTTATTTCCCTGTGTGTGACAAATAACCTTCTGAATACCAATGTGAAACTTGTAGCCCTAATTCACACAATGCTGGAAATAGGACAGCAAAATAAATGAGTGTGAGATCCTCTTTCTTTTTTGATATTTTGAGACTCACTCAGTTCATGGTGTAAGTCTCTACAGCTTTGTGGCTTCTTCATCATATTAGAAAGTAAAATTAAGTTATTTTGCAATGCTCTGCATGCAGACCCTCAAATTACACGGAGTCCAAGGAAACACAGCTGTATCACTGATAGACACCTCTTGTGCAAAAACCTCGAACAGATGAAAATGCATCCTCCCAGCCAAGTCTTCACTTTGAGTTCTGTCATTCCAGTACTGGGTAAAGAGAAAAGAAAGAGAGAGAAGAGAGAGGCGTTCAGGTCCTTTACCTGACTGGTATCAGTAGTGCACTGCCTGCTAGAGAGGAAAATCCCCAAGAGAACAGTTTGCCATTCTAGATCTATCTCTGTGCTCCAGAGTTCTGGGCAAACAATATGAAGGAGGTAGTTGGAAGAGGATTTCAGGGCTGTGAGAGCACTGGGGCATCTGGAAGACATGTCACATCTCAGTATACCCTGTCCCAGTCCCTAGGTTTGCAAACTAAAGTTTTGCAGATGGACCTACAGGAATGTAAGTCGTGAACTTGTGTTGATCTGAGATATAACCCAAGTCCATGCACATCCTCCCTTTTTGCTCACTGCCTGAGGGCAATAAGCTCTGGGGCTGCCACAAAATCAGTGGTGCTGGCAATACCCCTGACACATCCAGATGTCCTGGCCATTGCAGTGGTTACTAGTAAACCTGTTTGTGTCTACAGCTGTGCTTGGCACAGACTGCTCACTTTCATGGCTCCTCTGTTAGGCACACATCAGAGACTGGAAGCCCACTGCTATGTCAAGTGGCTACATGCAGTGTGTAGTACATCTTAAATAGTTAAGCACACAAGTACAAAATTAAAATTTCCAGCAGTAAAACTTTATTGCTCCAGTGATGGCATTAATTGAATTCAAAGAGTGAGCAGGCTTGGGTGGAATGGCTTCATTCTGAAGCCTGAATGGAGAAAAATATTTCAGAGCTGTGTACTGCTCTTTTGCTATAGTGACATGTTTTCTAAGCTGATTTATTTGACCCCAGTTTGTACTCCAGGGTGTGGTTTCTAGAATATTGTGCTGACCCATCCTTAAGAAGAAGGGACTTCTTTGGGCCTCTACTGTTATGCATAGTGTGCATAAGAAATACATCCTTTGTCTGGATTCCCTGGGTCTCCCTGCCTGTAGAATGTGCCACTTAAAACAACAACCCTCTGTGTCTGAAAAGCAGGGTAAGAGGCTGAGTGAGCAGGCATTCTGGAAAAATAATACTTGAACACTAAACTAAAGTCGTCTACTTAAGTGTGTGGCCTTAAGAACACCTGTGTATATATACATATATGGAAATCCTTACCCTTATTAAAAGCACTGGGAATTTTACCACTAGATTCAGAAAGGCTTGATTGCCATCTAGGACATATTGGAAAGTATAATTAATGGTTTCTGGAAAAGACATTGAAATGGAAATGTCAACATTTCCTTCAAAAAAAAAAAAAAAGAAAACATTTTTATTTTAGAAGAATGCATTTGAAAAAAAATCTCTTAAGCTGACATTTTTTTCTTACTACCCACATCAGAAATGAAAAGTGACTATTATTCAGTGACATAGCAATAGGCTACTGAAATTACTGAAGCTTTAGTGTTTCAGCTTGTCTGACACTAAGTGTGATGTCTGTTCTTTAGATAAAAAGATTTTATATGGCTGTATAGAGTAACAGGCAGCTTCCTTATTATCTTCAGATTATGAGCGTATGCAGATTATAAACATTAAAAAAACCCCTATCTATGCATTCTGGAGAGAGACTGCTACACAGTATTAATGATAAGACTAAGACTAAAACTCTTCTGCTTCATTGCCCTAAATGTCATAATTCTTAAATTGGATAGCCTCAGGATGTCCCACCTATGTCTAGGCAGGGAATTGAGCCTAATTCTCATTCCTGCAGTTATCTGCCTGATGATGGCTGGATGAGTGTGGAGCCCTGTGCACTGCAGTTACCTGTGATGTATAAGTTCAGCTGAAAAAAACATGCAGTTATTTTTCCAGCACTATCTGCTTGGCACATAGCTTCAAAAAGAAACTATAAAGACAGATAAGGGTTGCATTTATTGTCTTGATTTTATGTGTATCAGCCCTTGGCAGGACTAAATGACAGTGAAATCAACAGTCATAAACAAAGCAAGAACAAAGGTTCGTGGTATAAGTGTCTCCTTTGTTCTTTGTTTGCAGTTCTTGTGAATACAAAATTGAAACACTGAGCAGCTGTTATCTCCTGTTTGTGGCTTAGAGAAAAAGCCCAGCAAACACCACAATTTTAAATAGTTCCACATAAAAATCGTGATTCAAACCTGTTCTGATCCAAATAAAACTCCTTCCTTCCTCAAAATACTGATGCTAATGGGGCAAATTTTACTTCTGAGTTTTCCTAGTGACTTTATAGGTCAGATGTACTGATAGCACAACAAACATTTTTGCTTATCTCCTCTTTCCTTAGCACAGTCTGAAACCATTAGCAGAATCCTCATGAGCAAATAATAGTATTCCCCTTGAGGAATACACTCTATTTCAATCATGTTGTCCATTTGTCATGCTATTTGTCTTTTAAGTTGAAAAACAGAATTGCTGTCTAGCTCTCTTCATATTCTTGAAAAGGACTGTGAATAATTCACAAACTTGTTGAGATCTAAGGCAGCTGTACTGATGGTCTGTGAGGGGTCAGAGAGAAACCATACCTGGCTTTCTGTGCTTAAAAAGCAAACCAAAGAGTCATTCAGGGGGAAAATCATTTGTTTTAGCATGGTCATGTTGAAAGTTGCTTAAGAGCACATGTTGTAGGTGGATGTAAACACAGACATGTGGTAAGTGTTCCTCTAGAAAATGCTTGTGAACGCTTTAATCAGTAGATCTGCAATCCTTATTCAGCTGGTCCTCACAATCTCTGCCCTTTGAAGCCAAGGTTCTGCAGGTATCTAATAGTTTATTGCTGAGTGATGGCCCAAAACCAGTTTCCTAAACAATTTCAAATTCTTTTAAGAATAAAGTGAAGGAAAATACTGCATTTTATTGTTAAAATTCAAAAGGCAACATCAGAGAGAGAGAGAGGAGACAGAGACTTCTGTTGCCTTAGTAGAAATGCATTGTAATAGAACTGAATTCTGAATGCCAGGTTTAAGTGTCTCAAATATCAGTATTAACAGATTCCTCCAGAGATTGTAGGCAGATATATTAGCTAAAAGACTAAAGCACTGGAAGTGCTTCTGGAAGTGTTTCTGGAAGATGCTGAATTTCCCTCAACTCCCTTTGAACACTGTGGGAAAGATAAGGGTGTCCAGGGCAGGACAAATTATAAATGCATCGGATAATGACGTTCATCATCTTGCTTCCTAAGATGCACTTTGGCTTTCTTTTTGTCTCTCATCAGTTCTAGATTAAAGCTCAGGGAGAGGGTAGAATATTAAAATATTGTCCAATTTATAATTGCTTACCAAAGTCAATTCACAGATGACCTTGAAAAAGCATTAATCCAGCAAGCTTATAAAAGAGGATGACCCTGTCATTCTGATTAAGATCAGAGCAGGTGATAGAACAGCAACGTGGCGGCAGTGAAAGATGATAGAGAAGATTAAAGTACCCAGTATATGAAAGGATTTCTTCAGGAATTTCCTCTTTTCTTGCATCCTGACAAAACCCCACAGATTCATGTTGACAGTATAAATGTATTATAAATTCAGTATCTGGTCAACAGCTTCATGCAAAGCAGACAATTTAAAATTCTGTCAAAGTATTATCAGCTCACATTTTTCCATATTAGAAGGAAAGTCTTTCTATAAAAATGTAACCCAAATTCATAAACATTCAAGAATCTAGAATTTATTTTTGGATTTTCCTTGTCTCTTAAAGCAAACCTTCATTGTCATTTCACTTTGGGCAAAGACTGTGAGAAATAACAGATAGGTGGTGGATAGTGAGAGAAAGGACTTTCCTCAACATTGTTAAAAGCAGGATAAAACTGCATGTCCTTAAATTATTAATACTATTTTTAAAATGTAGAAATTTGTTGGTTTTTTTCAAATCAGACAGTTATGTATCTTCAAATGTCTCTTTGCAGCATATCTGGAAGGGATTGACTTACATTCATGGGTTTGTATGGTCTAGAAGTTTAGACTCCTAAATGGGTGGAACGGAGAGAAAAATCTGAAATGAGCTTCATAGGCTGAAACTAAGTCTTGATGAAACTGAAGGCCAAGGGGAGCTGGGGTGGCTGTTACAGAAGAGCTGTAGTGCAGATGTGCAGGCAATCTTAGTCAGACACTTTTAAACTTTCTTACACTGAGTGACCTCTTGACAAAACTTTTAAAATAAGCAGGGAAAACTTCAGCTGACATGAAATGGTTGTGCTCTTATTTTGTCTGTTTGTCAGATGACTACAGACAAGAAGTATTTCCAGTTCTGAGTCCTACAGCTCCTTACTAGTGATCCCCAAGGGCAGGAAAACAGCTGTTTTCAAACCCTTAGAAGCTATGTATTGAGATTTATCTAGAAGCTATGTATTGAGATTTACCTTCAGGGCAAAACCTTGAAAGTTTAGTGCTGACTTCCATAACCTTCATGTCAGATGTAAAAATGCAGTGTTATAGAACTATAAAATCAAAGAACTCATGCAGTAGACGCATATGTCTTAAAATGAGCAAAGCACTGCACCAAACATACAATTTCTTCCTCCAGGTATGATGACTGACAAATGATTGTTATGTTTCCTCCTGGAGGCTTTCCCATTAAATATGAAAAACCCAAACAGAACTGACAATAGTCTTGCAGAAGTGAAAACTTTCTTTTCAAATCAGAAATAATATACGTGCTCTAGTAAATTTTAACCTAGTTTTAATCCTCTGTGGTTTGACAAAAATCTCTATATAGATACTAGGGTGGGAGAGGCACAGATAGTTACATCTGTGGCTGAAACACCAGAAGAGAAAATAATCTGTAGGTGGTGGCTTGTCCAATACTCAAGGCAAGATATTTGTCAGATAAAGCTGTGAATGCATAAATATAGGAAAAGATTTCAGCCCTGAAATAGTGCCACTTTCACTTAAAATTTTGTCCCTAATTAACAGGAATTGTTATAAAAACAAAAGTAACAGAGCCAAATATCAGACTGTTCTAATTCTCTGTGACTTTTCCAACTGTTATTAATGTTTATTTAATGGCAGCAGTGCATACAGTTATTATTAAGCTTAACCTGGTTTGCTCTTTACAGGTGCAGCAATCCTTCTCACATTATTAGACTGAATATGAAAACACAATGTTTAATATTAGATTTGATGTTATTTGGGGGTAGACCATAGAGAGTTCTGCCTTTGGATTTTGCAGAAATTATTTGTTATTCCATATTTTTAGTTAATGCAATAATTAAGTTGATTATTTGATAGTGAGCCATTTTATTTTTCTGTGTCAGTTAATGATGTGGTTTCATGCCGTGGTTTTAATTTTTAGAAGAGATACACAACTGGACAATCTTGTCAAATGTATTACTTAAGCAGGCAGATAGTGAAAATTAACTTTATCATTAGTAACTCATTACTGTTCCCATATACATCAAAAGCAAATAATTTCAAAGTGTTTACTTTCATTGGATATGATCATTGCATTTAACTGCACAGACCTACACATTCAGAAGAGCCCAAGCGATTTTTTTCTATGTTACTTTAATTATGCAGTACATAGTAAAAGCAATTTATTGCTGGGACAGGTACATCACACTCATTTGAATATATCACATCCACTCCCTTAAACTCTTTTAATTTTTTGCTTTCAAAAAAGGGAATACAGAAACATTTATTATCTTGTTCAATATCCTATTTCCAACAGCAGCCAACACCAAATGCTTCCAAGGGACAAAGAGACCCTACAATTAAAGACTAGTGAGGCTATGCAGAGATTTCTGCAAAACCTACCTTGTGGACTAGATAATGTGAGGCTTAACTCAATTCTCTTTCAGAAGATATCTTCCAGTCCAAAACTTTCTGTGATTCTATGAATATGAGGAAAGATAATATCTTCAGACACTATTTCCTTGAAATCTGGAGAGCTTACTTCTTCTTAGACTTTTGGACTGTTCCAGAACAATCCAATACATAATATTTTACATTTATTCATACCTCACTAAGGCTCTGTCCACGGGGCATTTGGAATATCATAACAGTTACAGCTCTTTCTAAGTTTCACACTTGTACAGTACAAAGGAAATGGGAAAGCAAAACTAACATTTAATTGTGCCATTGCCTGAGGCGTTAAGGAATTTTGTTAAACAGCAATTCATCATGCTCTAGTGCCATAGCTGGAGGATAAGGCTCTTCTTCATGCCAGTGATGTCTGTCTTTCTTTTCATGCTTGACAATTATTAATGCAAAATTTCAGAAGTGTCAGTTTAGTTGCTTTGAGGTAACAAACATAAAAAGCACAGTTTGAGAAGCTTAAAGAAAGAACAGCTGAAGTTCAAAGTAGCTGCTCTGAGGAGAGCTTGAACTCACAGAAAGGTTTGCAGTAGTCTAGTCAGATGAGGGAAACACAACAGCTTCTCATCAGTTATATTATTTTGTATAAGAAGTTGTCAGTTTGAATGTCTAACCAACAGTCATTCTGTGTCTGTACTTTCAGCTTACAGTCTCAGGAAAACTGTGACAGTTCACATTTACACACATTTTCATTCAGAGTCATTGATAGTTCCCTCTACACAACAGAGGGGCTTAGGAGAGGCATATATGCAGTGCTTTGGGAAGTATATTTTATTAACATCTCAATAGTTACCACAGTAACTTCATAATTGTTTTATAACAGTCCAACACACTAGAACAAGAGCTGCTCTGGAAGTGGGGTGGTGGGGCCAGGTAGGCACCAGGCTCTGCTCCCTGGCACAGCTTCCTCCCCAGTGGACTGTGCCACCTGTGTTTGGCTTCACAGGCAGCTTTCCCTTCCTCCCACATCTCTCACCACTCCAGCACAGCCTGCCCAAGAGGGTGGCCATGAGTCCCTAGTACATCTTTAGCTGTCTCCCTCTGGAATCCTGAGTGAGCGTGCAAAGGAAAGGAGACCTGCTAGACCTCCCAGCCTGGAACTTCATTGCTGCTTTTGTTATAGCTTTTCTTTTCCTAATGCCAGGTAATAAGAAACCAGCAGGAAGGATACATTGTAGGTTTCATTAATCCTTTCCCTTTAGAAAGCTGGATATCAACTCTTGCTTACATTTCGAGCTCTGTTTCCATCTAGGTACAGCAGGATCCCAGTGGGTTTAGGTAGGAATGAGCATTTTCAGCAGTTTCTGGGTCTCAGTCTCAGACTATTGCAATGTTGCTCCCTTTATCTGAGAATAACTCTCTTGTCTTAGCTTCTGAAATATAGCTGGGCTCACTTACAAGCTCAGTGTGCTGCTCAGAGACGCCTTGCCAAGGTTTACACACAGGTCTTCTGTTGTTCTGGTGCTGCTGAATAATCCTCCCCGTTTCTCTGGTTTCCTGTCTATGGATGAGCTTCTTGGTGAACAAGAAAATGTGTTGCTGTCTAAAGCCTTGATCCTGCTGGGTGAGAAGTGCCCTCAGTTCTTAATAACTCACACTCTAACAAATGCTGAGGTTGTGTATACACTGTAGGAACAGAAATTAGCACATAGCTCCATGTTATTCACTAGGGACTATAAGACATGCTGCTGTTCTAAATCCAAATGCCTTCTGGAGCTGCATCAGGAACTTCCATAGCCTGGCAGGAGGATTTCATTTCCCTGGTGCAGGTCACTGCCCTTGGTCTTATCCTAAAATCAGGCTCCTGGGAAAGAGGTGATTATTTTTCCAGTCCTTGCCTAAAATTAATATTTCAATGTTTTACCAAACGGCTGTTTAATGTAAAACTCAAACACATTTAGAAATAAGTTCCCAATGCTATTCCTTCTCTAATAAACATCTGAATTTCCAGCATGGTGTCTTGTCTTCAGCTCTTGATTGCTGTCTTCATCTGTAGTTCTTTGAGTTCTGCAGGGAGGGTATGTCAGCTTTAACTGAAAGCAGCAAAAGCACTTTTGTATGTTTTGCTTAATTGGAAGCCAGATGGTTATGAATTCTCTGCTGGGAGAGACACAATAATGAGTGCCCTCCTGAGGGGGAACTGAGCTGATTCCTTTTCCCTGGATGACACAGTGGGTTTGGCCTCCTGTGGCACCACTTGTGACACAAGCAGAATCAGCACATTTCTGATTCTTGTCTCCAGGTCACATACTTGAATGATATAAGCAAAGTGACTCTTATAAGTGATAAACTCTATGGTATTTTAACCCACTGCAACAATTCTCTTTATTATCGTAATTTTTATTAAAAATGGAGTGAAATCAGAACTGGGCATGTAATTTTTCAAGATTGTATCTTCAAATAGCATCTAAATACTTCATGCAGGTTATCTGATCTTGAATCTGTTTGTGGTGATTATTAAAACATAAGCACAAGCATGAACTGTTTCCAAACTGCTGTTTACACTTGCTATTGGACAGATTTTCTGAGCAAGAGAGTATGCCACATTCTTGTGCTAAAAAATGTCAGTTTACATTATGTTGAGCATTCATGTTATAGCACAAACAATTTATAACATCATGTCCTTTTTATCCAGTAAGTGCAATGTACTAATATTGTTTTGCAATAAATATTTCTAATTCCTTAGCTATACTAATAACTGCAGGAATATTAAGAAAAGCAATCATCAATATAACACATTTAATTTAAGGAAAACTAGATGCTTTTAACAGCTGCTCTTTTACTCTGTGATTAGACTACATATAAGTCTTAGGTAAAATTAATAAGAGAGAACTGCAATGTTCAGAAATTGACACCATGCAAGGCTCAGCACATCCTCTTTGTGCAGGTTTTAGGGACAAGCTGTGTTTGAAAAAAAATAAGGAACTCATCCTCCTTTTTTTTCTCCTTCTCACAAAATATCTTTGAATTTTTGGGCAGACAACCCAGATCTCAGCCCAGAGATGTGCAAAACAGTTTTGGGCGGTGGTGTTATGTAAAGGGTGCTTTTGTGGGATTAAAAACTGAAAACACGTTTCTTAATTGTCCTGTGCTAGTTAGCAGCTGATGAAAATCCTCTTTGCACAGGACTGGCAGGATGACAATTCCAGCTCAGAGAGTCCTGAAGCCAGTGAATAACATTTCAGTAAACTCCTTCCCCCTGAAGTGACTGGAATCACAACATTTGCACGGGGAAAAGGAGGAAAGCAAAGAAGAAAATAGTGAAGTCTTCAAATAATCTGATTTAAAACCCAGAAGTGCATTTTCCTAGAAATAGCAATGACAATGGGACTTGAACCAGGCTGGTATAGAGATGAACAATATGGCTGTGGTATCAAGGGTACCAGCTAGCAATAACACTCATCACTTCCATGCTCTGAATACAAATGAGTACTTCCTGTACTGTTGTCATTACAAATCTCTTTTTTGTTTCAGGTATTACTTTCCCAAGCTCAGATATATTCTTAATTAAAATCAGGTAGAGAAAGCTCCAAGGGCAACCTATAACAAAGACCCAGAACAAATAATAAAGGCTTCAATAAGGGTAGCACTGAAGATTTTTCCAGTAGGTTTAGTTCAAGGGAATAATCAGCTGTTAAAGTCAGAAGAGTGTAGCTTAAGTCTTTTAGTCTCATAAACTGAGTATCTTCAGAGCTTTACCAAGGAATTAATTTGGCTTTACTGGTGTTGCTTCAGCCAAATTACCAGTGAAATTAACCACCCTTATAGATGAATCCCCACACACTACAGAATTTTGCCAGACTTCTGTCAGTTACAAGACACCACAGGCTAATAAATACTCAGTATTACAAAAAACTTTTAGCTGGCTTTATCACTTTAATGTCAGACCAACCCTGCTGCATCACTTTGTAAAGTCAACTGAGGAGCCTTTCATTTGTATTTGTTTTTAGAGCTTGACCCTGCAGAATGCCAAATACCGTCAGCTAGGGAAGAACTGGTGAATTCAGTCACTTTGTGCCCTTCAAGAATAGCTCCTAAATTGAGTTATTAGCTGTACAGTGAGGTACCTTACTTTGCTACCTGAAACAAGCTGCAAGAACAAGTTACTTGACTTGAGTCAGTATTTCAGCCCAGGCAGCTTTAAGAAATCATCAGTCAAGGGACAAACTCTTGGGGCACTGAGCCCTCCTACTGCTGCTGACCTGGCTGGCCCTAGAGCGGCTCAGCCCTTCACTCTGTGGCTCAGCACTAACTGGATTCAGCCTTTGAGGGTCAGCAGCTGCCGTTGCCTTCAAGGTTAACAGCCTTAAATTGCTGCTGAAACATAAAAAGGCTGTCAGCCTTTATCTCCCCATGCAATTGTAATGCAGCAGTTCTTGCCATAGAAGTCGTGAGTCGATCAGTCATGATTTTTCTCAACATTGTCTTCAAATGCCCTTGAAAACTTGCCAGTAAGGAGAAGAAAGGGGAGGGAGGGGGGAAGCTTGGCAAGAATTCAATGATGAACAGAAGGAAAATATGGGAATGGTGTTTATTTATGGTTAAGGGGAAAGTAAGTGGTGATAATTTTGCTAAACTAGCTAACAATTATGAAATTAATTCAGTCATAATATCCTGGTGAATGGGAAGCCTCTGACACTGAGTTGACAGCTTAACAGTAAGGAAATGTATGTCTTAATGAAACATATAATAATGTAAAGCTTTTCTTGATGGATTCCCCTTTCAAATTCATAGGTGAATTGTGAATGGTCTAGACCTTAATCACATAGAAAAGAGGGAATGAGCCTCCTCCCAAGAGTCTTACTTGCTTGGGCTGTGTGGGGTTTACTGCTGTTGTCTAAATGTAAGTGCCATTCAAGACATCCCAGGGGTATCTGAGATATCCACATGCAGATATGACACAGGAGCTAGGAAATATTTGAAGAGACAATTTACTGCCAGGCATCTGTCTGAAATGTTTACATTTCACTATAAGACTGCAGCCAGAAAGCAATGGGCTCTGGTGGAGCTGACTTCACCCAAAAGCACATCATTTGGGATAAAAAAAAGACACAAAGTGTTGACTCCTGGACCTTCCTAATTCTTCCAGAATTTATTCCAAAATGTTAATTTTATTGCCCAATGAAATTTAACTATGTGTATGGGAGAAGATACAGCAAATGGCAAAGGGAGATTTTTGTTACTTTGTTAGTTTGATTCCCCTGTGCTAGATGCTTTGATGTCCCAAGATTCCAGCTGTGAGTTTAGAGTGACTGGCTGCCAGACTGCCTTACAGCCACTATCTCACTTTTCCTCCTCAGCAGGACAAAGAGTGTGGTGAAAAATCTTGTGAGTTAAGATAAAAAACAGGGAGATCACTCAGCAATTACCATCATGAGTAAGATAGGCTTAACTTGGGGAAGATTAATTTAATTTACTAGAGTAGAACAGTGAGACACAAAGACAAAGCTAAAAGACAAAAAACCAAACCCACCTTTCCCCGCCTCTCCTTTTTCTCAGGATCAATTTAACTCCTTTGTGACTTTTCTTCCTTCTCCTCCCTCCTGCAAGTGGAATGGCTTTTGAGGAAATGGGGCTGCAGGCAGCTTATAACACTTTGTCTCTGCTGCCCTTCCTCCTCTTTATTTTCCCCAGCTTCAACATGGGGGATGCAGTCTTCATAAACTGCTTCAATATGGAAGCAGGAATAACCTTTGTGCCTAGTTGTTTCTCTCACATTTTTACCATTCCATTCTCACAGCTGCTGTGAAGTGATTTTTACCCTTTTAAAAATGCTTTCACAGAGGTTCCACTATCTTGACTGAGCTTTGTGGAGCCGAGGGTCTGTTTGGAAGTCAGCAGGAGCTGGTTCTGCCTGGGATGGGGTAGCCCCTGGTCCATTCTCACAGAGGCCACCCCTGCAGTCCTCCTCCACCCCCAGTATAACCTTACCATGGAACCCACTTCATCAGCATCCCCTTTAAGAAGTCCCAGTGCTGTGTAAAACACAGAGATAAGGATATGGTTGAGCCCAGCAAGACAGAATAATTGTGACAGTATCTGCATTGCTTGAAGTTCCACTGAAAAACCCAAATACACCCAAACCACCCAACATACAAAAAAAACCCCATGATTTGTTTCAGGTCCCTGAATAACTGAATCCCTTTCCAAACTTTTAGGTCACCCTGGAAAGAACATTTCCAGAAATATCTGTCAAACTGAAAGCACTTCCCTTAAGTGATAATAAATTGTTTGGAACTTTGTGTAATGAGAAGTTGAACAGGTATTCAATTTATTACTCTATTAGTCTTCCATTTTACCTCTAAAATGTTAAGCAACAACTTGTGCAACTTATGTTTTCTCAGTTGTGTATCTGCCTTTATCCCCTCATTGTCCACCTTCACTATGACTTGTGGACAAAAGAAAACTCTTGTCCAAAAGAAACTGGTGAAATAATTCAAAAGTAAAGTATTTCATAGTGTTTCTCACATATTTAGATCCTCACCAAGGATCTGTTATTAGAAGCTTAATCTGAATAATTGGGGTCTAGATGACAATTTTTTATCTGGCTGAAGGAGTCACTTTACAATTAAACTCACAGCTGGTTGTTACAGTAGGTCCTTGCAGTCTTCTGGCTGTACACTGGCTCTTCTCCAGTGTCTTGTCTGTGTGATGCAGAAGGCTCTGAGCGGTGCAAAGGAGAGACAGTGTTCCCTGCCTTGGTTCCTTGTGTTGAGCTCTTCGGAAGGACAAAACCTAGAAACTCATCTCTGCCAGTAGGAACATGTTGAAGGAGTCTCAAGGCATAAAACCAGGTTTGAACTTTTCCTTCATTCAGAGCAATTCCAAGTATCTCTCATCATTAGCATAATGATAATAGAAGCTTAATTATCTCAACACTTCTGCCAAATGTGAGGGGAATTAGGTGATGGGTTCAGAAGTTGCTGGCAGAGATGTTCACTTAGGCTGCTTAATGGGACTGCATGGAAAATGGCACTCTTGGCACTTTCAATTGCATTGCTAAGTATGACTTTTATATAAAATAATTTGCTATAAATTTAGTAGTGTGACCTAAAAGGCAGGGCTTTGGACTGGGCTTAGAACTGGAGTCCATTTCCAGTTCTGTTGCAGTGTAGTGTCTATAGCAAACTTTTGGTCTCAGTTTGTGCATCTGTTAAACATCTTTGGAGAAGATCACTTTCAAGTCATACTTTGAAATCTGACTTCAAATGTGTATTGCTTTTGAGGACTTAGACTTATTATTATAGAGAGTATAGAGGGCAAACCAATCCGTATAATTCTGAGTTTGACAAGATCTGAGTTACAGCAGGCCTCACTTATGTTGTAACAGAAGCTGGCCACTAGAAAAGAGCTACAGCATTTTTACTCTTTACCAATGTCAACCTAAGATAAAGGCATTTTCTACACTGTTGTCACCAATACTGCATTAATGCAGAAATATGTAGAATTTATTTCATAGCCATGGCACTGTTCTTCTGAAGTATGATTTTTGTAGTCCAAATCAAGGAGATTGTATTTTAAATAAGTTTTGTCTAAACATGAGGTTTTACTTTCTGTAGAAAAATTAAGACATAGGGAAAAGCTACACATATAAAACACTTTATTGTTTCAAAGTCTTAGTAGCTTATCAGATTTGTTTTTCTTTCAGGTTCTCCCTATTTCTATTAAATTGTTTAATGTTATTTGTTTCATTGCTTCAGTACAGTACTGAAAGCAGCCATGCACTGTCAAAATGGCAGATGGCCAGAAACCAGACAGCTTTCCACAAATACATGTAATTCTGGGCCATATGCACTTTAGATAAGCAAGGTAAGTTTTTTGTATGAGTGCTGAAAAATAAAACATATGTACTGATGTCTAAACTGCCCTAAGGACAGGAATAAAATTAGTATCATGTTGTTCTTTCAGCTAAGTTCCTATGGGAAGGTTTTTAAAAGCCATTTGTTTAAACTCATATTTTTGAAGATTGTTGTCTTGGGTTTTATCTGTCTTTTTCACACTGAGAACCCTGACCTCTTATCACATCCTGCCTAGTTGTTGAAAATTTCTGGAGACAACTGTCTTTGGATATTAAAAGTTAATGCCCAGATAGATCCACCTGGGTCCCAGTACATAAACAAAATTAAACAAAACCCAAGGAGAAAAAGTCCACGTTCAATCTCCTGATGCCATGGCTATTGGCATATATTACTGCTACTTAAAAGCATCTTACTGGGCATGGAACCTGACATTTTCCAAGGACTCTTCTTTGCTTTGTGCAGAGGAAGATGGCTTCCAAGATATTTCACATTGCTGGAATATCTTCCCATTAGCAAGAGAAGGAAATTTGTGTGATTTCTCTGATCTGAAAGTATCTGTAGAAGTTAAGTGAAACAAAATAATTTTTAGTGGTCAGAAGGATGTGTTTTAGTAGCTTTTAGTCTTAAAATGGGAGTTACTGTTGGTGACACAAACTTCTCTGTTGTAGATATTCCTTCAAATTGACTTGATCTTGGAAAATTCCTGCTGAGTCTAAGTGCCATTTCTAATCATGCAGACATATTTTAAACTTCTAGGTGTGCATTTATATATGGATAAATTGCCTGGTTCATGTACATGTGGTTCTGGTCACCTTTGTTAGGAGACACTGAGTCCAGTAGCCTGAGAGAAACAGAGCTGGAGCAGCTCCACAGTCAAACTTCCTTGGTCAAGCCTGCACCTTGTATTCATTGTGGGAACACATGTATAGACCTGATACACACACATAAGCATGGATAGGCACACAAATTAACACAGACAGGAGCACTCATGCAAACACAAACTGCCTAACCAAAGATATTCTGGACACGAAGAGGTGAACAGCACTCTAGGTGCTCAAGAAAATGAAGAATTCACTATACCTTTAAAATTATTGAATTTGTAGTAGTTTAGATGTGAACTTTTAGAAAATAGATTAATATTCTCTGCTTTTACAAGGTTAATTTTTTTATGGCTTCTTGATCACACAGATATCTAATCAACATCCAGATTTAGCTTCTGAAAGCATTTACTTGCCCTCTGGTTTCCTTCTATGTTATTACAGTGTGTAGTTTAAATCTTCTTTAATCTGCTTCAATTCTGGCAGACTGATTAATAAACATTAATTATAAAGATGCTGAGTAGGCATTATGAAAGAAGAGGATGAAGAGGAGGTAATGTCTGGGGAAAGGAGGATAAAATGTAGTGATCTTTCTAGTCTGATATGTCGCTCTCTGTGAGTACGTCTTTATGTTCCCTGTTATATCAAGCCCAGCAAGCAATCACAAGTAAGTAACCCCTGACTTCTGCTGCCACACAGCTGGAGCTTCCTCACATGAATTTGCCTCCCAGTCTCAGTCTCTGCTCTCCCCTGTGACAGAAAGTCACAGACCTTGTCCATCATGGGTTTGCCATCTGGTTATACCTCGCACTCTGCAAAGCCCTGCTCATGACCACACTCACCTGCTGCACCCCTGAGCTTGGATTTTCCTCATTCCCCAACACACTGGTGGCACCCTTGAGCTCATAAGCCAGCACAACATTGCTTCATCCATCTGAGATGGGCAGCCTTTGTGCCAGACCCTGGCAGTGAGGATGGGCCTTGGTGGGAACAAACTGCTCTACCCACTTTTGTCTTCTTATCTGTGAGTCTTTTGACTCTTAGTTGAATAAAGTTAAAAACAAGACAGACTGCTTAACTAAACACAAAACCACCAAAACCCATCAGTTTGTGCCCCTGAGAACTCAAGGGAGAGTATCAGCAGAGGAGAGTGATGAGATACAGCAGGGTCTGTTGTTTTGGCAGGAAAAGCCAAAGAGAACATAGAAATTTGTGGAAGAGGAGAAACTCATCTTCCAAGTCAGAAAAGTGAAATAAGGACAATATACTCCAGGAACAGAAGTAGAGAATAAAGTTCCTGCTAATAGATCATATTCATTCAGGAAGATATATTTAGTCCTGCTGAAAAGTGGTAACAAATATTTACAGGTACAAATTGTGATTAGAAAAAGCACATCCCTTATTTATCTTGCTTCATAAATCGAACCAACACAGCATACAATTTCCATAATTATTCATTTGACAATATGATTTTGTGGATGAGCTGGTGGATTAACTTACTGTTGGTCTGAAAAACCCATTAAAATAGGGTACTATGAGAGATGAAAAACTTCTGCTTTGGAAGCAAAATCCTGTGTCTCTGTTTCTCCTATGATGACTGCCAGATGGTTTCTATGTCCTTTCTATGGCCATGTTCCTTTATTACACCAAGCAAACCCTACTCTTTGCTATATGAAGCCATTAAGTTGTTTTTCTAAAGTCTCACTAAGCAGTGATATCACTCACTGAGAAAGGTACACCTTTCACCAGCCACTATTTTTGCCATAAAGACCTAAAATCCTGCAAATGGTTACACAGTCATCCCTTGGCTCTGATATGGAGCAGGCTTAGGAAATACAGATTCTTCTTTTTCTCTGGTCAGGGGTTTCTCCTATTGTGTTGGGCAAATGGCTTAGGCCAAGAGTTAAAAACATGCCTTCCATTTATATGTCTTAACTTGAAAAATTTTTAACTGTTTTTCCAAGAAAAGGAGCTAAGGATATGCAGGAGGCACCAAATAATTTTTAAATGCTACATTTTCCTTCCCATCCTTTATTTCTTTTTATTTCCATGCCATGGTTATTAGCATTTGTAATGAATGGAGTAGCTACAAGAGCTGAGAATTCAAAGCTAAAAAAATCTCTTTCAGAAAGCCCTGATTTAAACCCTTAAGTTTGGTGTTCTCAGTGCTCATCAGTCACTTTTAGACCTCTTAGTATTCATCTTGCTGGGTCTCAGCAGGACAGGCATAGTACAAATATATATGCATCTGACAGGATGTGCCATGGAAAGACTTGGAATAAAACAGACCTCTGAACTTCAGAGATGACTAAGTGGCAAAAGTTTCTGTCATCTTTCCACAAAGGTTTTGCTGCAGGGTCATTATCTTTCCCTTTTTATATTACATGCCCTACTCACTTTAGAAAGTCTTCATTGTATTTTAATGTCTTCTAGTTTGTTTATTTTGTAATGAAAGGACATAAATTTAGATAGTTGCAATGACTGATTGCTTTTTCTGTGTTATTACACCATAGTGTTTTACTTTTGTGTCTTCAATTTCACGGTGGATTAGAATATATTTCTAATTCACTAGCAGAAATTGGCATCTGTTCAATAAATAAACTATCCCAGAGATGTATTCCTTCTTATGGAGGTAATGTTCTAATCCTTCCTTCCTTTCAAAGTTTTTTTGGAGCATTCAAAGTCCATTTTATTAAGCTGATAGATCAAGAGTGGGGATTTAGGCACAGAAAATTTCAACACTGTTGAACCTAACATATGAGTCTAGCCCCCACAGGTCATTTACACTGCTGAATTATGTGTCTGGGCATAGTATTTCATAAGCCTCTCAGGTCCTCCTGGCTTCATCCCAAAAAATAGAACTTCTGGTAGACAGTTTTTGTTCTCCCTAGACCCCACTCTATTGTACTCATGGATACAACTCTGTGAAAAGGCTTCTAGTCTTCATGAAATATTACTTTCACATCCTGGTTAATTCTAGATTAATCCAAGAGGCACTGTCAAAAATCCACTTCTATACTTTACCTGACAGAAAATGACTAATGATTATTTGGCAGTTACGGCATTTAAATATTGATAGTCTTCCTTTAAAGCTCTTATATTTCATTATTTAATATTTGATTGTTTTTACTTTGTATAAATATGCAATCAATTTGCACCTAGTTATCCACTTGTCACTTAACTCCCACTTACAATTTTTCACACTGCTGTTCTGGATAAGCATGAATTAAAATTATTTAGCCATTTGGATGAAATTTTTTTGTTTGAAAATTCTTTTTATCCAGAAACATTGATGTAATAATAGTAATAATTATAATAATAATGGTGATAATAGTGATGTTGGCAATAATAATAAAAATAGCAACAACAAAATAACATTAATAATAAAAATAAAATAACAGTAATAAAAATAATTTTTAAAATGATAACAAGAGGATGAAGAAGTAATATCCTAACAAAGTAAGAATAAACTAATAATGCAAACTACTGATGAAAGATAGTAGCATCCATTCCAGCTATTACATCCAGATATCCATTGTTTTGGAAGGAAGATGTGATGGCAGGGTTTCTTATGAGCCTTTAAAATATTGGCATTGAAAATGGAAAGGAAAAACCAGCACTGGCTAGACCTCTGACTGAAAGCTGGAAAAGGATTATCAAAAGACAGGAGTTGTGAGAAAGCACAGA
Organism: Cisticola juncidis; assembly: GCA_013400215.1. Taxonomy (NCBI): domain Eukaryota; kingdom Metazoa; phylum Chordata; class Aves; order Passeriformes; family Cisticolidae; genus Cisticola; species Cisticola juncidis. The sequence goes on along the minus strand of VXBR01004631.1, from coordinate 1,778,197 downwards.
AAAGCTTTTGAAAGAGGAAGCATGATAATAGCATGATAATTACTCCATAGTAATTCTGGTACAATAAATTTTAATAATACTAATGTACTTTTGTAAGGAGTAGGCAAGAATAATAACATCCTCATCACAGGAAGGACATTGATGAAGTAGATCAAGTCCAGAGGAGGGCCACAATGGAGGAACGGAGGAACTCTCCCATGAGGAAAGGCTGAGAGAATTTGGATTGTTCAGCTGGACAAGAGAAGGCTTCCAGGTGATTGAATTGCAGCCTTTCAGTACCTAAGGGAGGACTGTAAGAAATCTGGAGGGGAACTGTTCACAAAAGGTTGTGAAAACACAAGAAGAGGCAATGTCTTCAATCTGGGAGGTAGAATTAGATTAGCCATTAGGAAGAAATTCTCTGCTTTGAGGGTGGCAAGGCACTGGAACAGAAACTTCTCTGGTTTCCCAGAAAAGTCATGGATGTCCCTTCCCGGGAAGTGTTCAAGGCCAGGTTGGACAGGACTCTGAGCAACCTGGTTGAGCAGAAAGTGTCCCTGCACACAGCAGGGGAGTTGGAAGGAGATGATCTTTAAGGTCCCTTCCAACCCAAGCAATTCTGTGATTCTATGGTAATAGAGAATACAATTCCAATTAACCTGAAAAGCATATAAAATGAAGTATTTTGTCTGAATTTGTTCTTTAATGAATTTTCATCGCATATGAAAATATCTGAAGACACAAAGGGTACTCAGAGTCACAAGGAATGCCTCACAAGACACTGAGGGTAAAGAAAACTATGAATAGCTTGCACATGTAATGTTCAGAAATAATAAATCCAAAGATGATTTAACTTGTGTTCCAAAAGCTATTGTGCTCTTTAAGGAGAAAGAATTGCAGGACTCGAGAGACTGTGAATTAACTGAGACTAGCTAGAATACAAAAATATTTCTACTGCTGCCTAACTGCTCACTGTACAGCAGCAGTTGAGCCAACATCCCAACCAACATGCTGAGCAATTGAAACTGAGTGCCCTAAAGGAGAATCTCCTGAAATGTGAATGATGTTTAATATAGTCTATCTGTGAAGAAACCATATATCCATTAATAACTCAAAACTCTCTACACATCTTTCAATATTTATTTTTGGAACTTTCACTGGATTACTGCAAGATGTAATTTTTGGGTAGGGTGTATTTATTACAAGTTTGTGAGTGGACTGATATCCCTCTGTGAGTTCTGTGTGTCAGAGCCTCAGGAAACCTGTGTTATGTGGTTGTGCATAGCACGGGAGTTATTGCTTGCCTCCCATTTTGTATTTCTCAGCACAAGAATCCAAGTCCCATTGTGCCCTGTTATTTTATTTAAACCGTGTTTCCCACAATAGCAACAACTACCAGTTTATACAGAAGTGCTTGCAGTTTAGTAGATAATTAGCAATGTAGGTAGCTCTTTTGGCTTTTCAGCCTTTTAAAAGCAAAGATGTAGAAACACTCTTGAAAATATTTTCATAAGCGTAACCTTTGTTTCAGAGTTTGGACTGCAAAGAGCAGGGCAACTACTACTGCCATGGCATTTCCTGGTTTCTCTTTTTTGGTTGGCATTGGCAAGTTCAGAAGTAGAAATAGTGCATTTTTGCATGTTCTTAAGGACGAGACATGATGTAGCATCTCATGGGAGGTGGTTCCCCATGTGTGAGTTTAGCACCTGTCGAATCATTCTGCAGGTTTCATCTCAGCTCTGCACCTGAGCTTTCCTCCCATAGAAAGCAGGGTGGAGGGGGAGCTGGGTGTAGCTGTGCCTTGTCCCGAGGTGGAGGTGGGAATCCATCTGACCCACAAGCAAACCCACTCAGAAATGTCCAGGTTCCATGGGCTGATGTTGTTCCTGTTAACTGAAGTGTGTTGGAGCAAAGAGGTGATAATAAAATCATGTAAGCACAAAAATCATAAAGCACCGAGGGGTAAAGAGGAAATAAAACAGACTGAGGCATCTAGGAGAAAGAACTATCAAAATGCAAAATGAGCTTCATTCAGTATGTAAATCAATCTGAATCTGCATTTGGTTTCTGTCTTACAGCAGTCTGTAATTAGAAGTGTGCTGACTGCTGTTTGTTGCTGGCACAGAAGCCAAGAGAAAATCTAGTTAATTGCCTAGCATTGCAAAAGCCTTACAGCTCAGAGAAGAGTTTCATTTAATGAATCAAATTCTGAACTTGGCCCACTGGTGCTCCAGGAGCTTTTATAGATTCTGTTTTTATGCTAGAACATTTCTGACTATCCCAAAATCCAGGTGAAGGTTTGAAGAGAGATATTACTAAGTGAAAAGTTTGAGCCTGTCTGTCACAAATTAGAGAAAAAGGTACTTACTAATGTAGTGAATTTATTTGGTATATATCAGTTCAGTTGCTTATAAATCTCCATAATAGCATAATAGCACATTTTTGGGCCATGGATGCCATTACTGGTTAACATTCAAAGGCATCTTCTAAATTATAATTTACAAGGTATGTGGCCTTTAAAGACATTTCCAGCTGAAGGTCTTCCCTGATAGCTGCTAGTCACTTGCATGTCCTTGGCTTATGATGTGTCTGGCAGGTTACAATGGAATAGCTCATGAGAACTCAGCACATCACTTTAAAGAAGCTGCTTAGATGTGCTTTTTCCTTTAAATTAACTCAGTCTAATAAAGTCTGTTACCTTTAGGGACAGGAGAAGTCTGAATAACCGAAAAAATTATAATGTTCAGATCACACTGAGAAACAGAAATGAAGTATAAAGGACCTGAAAAGTGATGATGTCACAGAGCTGGACTGTCACATAAATAGCTTTAGGGAAAGATCTTGAGTCTTTAATAAGATGTACAATATTTATAACAAAGAAGACTTTCATGAAGATATCAGGCAGCTCAGATTTTATCAGAGTGAGTTAAATATTGATAAATCAGATTATAACTATTCTTTAACACTCAAAACCATGTAATGACCAGTGCACAAACATGTTGCCCAGTTTACGTAGTTAATTAATTAAATCAGCTAATGTATAAATAATTTGCTGGATGTATTTTATTTACTAAGTAGGCTTACAATAATTTCCTGAATCCATTCTTTTCAATATATCTTAGTGAGTTTTAGCTTCCCTAAATGAGCTTCAGGAAATTCAGACATAGAGTTAATTATTATGGTTAGGTAGTTATCCAAGTTGCAAAATTTTACCACAGAATTTCTTACATACTGTCACAGGTTTGAGACCTGGCTCTATATCCTGGATTTTAAAATAAAAATAAAGAAAACATTTTAAAAAATTAAAAATACAAAGATAAAAATGTACATCAAAACAAAATCTCACATGACATGAAAAAAAATTATACATTCTAATCTAGCATACAATTTCTTAGGGACAAATTCATATGACCTAAATTCTACCAAAACCCATCTAACATGCCATCTGCTTTTGACTGGCTCTTCTTCTGAGAAGCCTAACCATGAAAAATTGTGGCTAACCTCAACAAAATCTTCCTAGAAAAACAAATCTAAATAATCCAGTGTTTTGGCAGCTGGTTTCCAATCTTTTATTTTTTTAAGAATTTCCATCCCTCTTAATCAATAAGCTTTTTGAATTCTCTGGCAAATTTTTCAACCAGAACTGCCAGAAGTGCAGGGTTCTGTGAGGTGATGCTATAGGTGACAAAATCTAGGAAAAATTCCCCCTCTCTTGATAGTACTCTTCCTGTGAGAACGAGGTGGCATTGGGGTAGTCCTTGAAGCCTCACAGTGAATCATTCTGTTTTAATAACATTTAGAAAAGCAGCATATAGCCTGATGTGGCTGTGTGCCAATAATGATTCATTTCTTCTCTTAAGATAATAATACATTTTAATTATCATATATTATCGTCCCAGGCTATAACAGAGATGTAGTATTCACTGCACAACTGTCTATAGATTTCTTCCACAAACATTTACAATAGTGAAGGTGAATGTCACAGTGCTTAACAGCACCTTTTTCATATAGAAATCAATTCCATGAGAGGCAAAATTCACAACTTCCATTGATTTCAATACAAATTAAATATTCATTTTTTCACAGAATTACATGTAATAAGTGGGTATGTGACATCTCACAGATGCTCTGTTATTAGTCTTTGAATAGCTTCAGTTGAAAAAATGATCTTTACTAACACTGAATTGCTCTAAAATGCATTTTAAACATTGACAGTATGAATTTAAAGTTTTCTCTGCAAAAATCAAATGCCTTCAAACATTCCCTTATTCTATAATCCCAGCAGCTCATAGTGTAATTACATTCAAACTTATTGATGGCCCTCTAATCATACTGATTTTCCTCCATTTTACTGACCACAGTGGTATGATGTCCTTTGTGCACAGCTCTCTGTCTTTTGGTAATTTTACTTCCTTTTCTGTTCAATATGTGATTGTCAGCATCACTTTGCTTGCCCTTTCCCATTTGCCCATAGAGCGAGTCACACTTACAGAGGAATTTTCCAACATCCCTCTAGATGCTTATGCCAAGACTGCAAGTATACAGGATTCACAAAGTAATTTTACTCTCTTCCCTTGAGACAGATGCATGAGACACTCTAATCTTCACTTCTTCTGCAGTAATATATAACTTATGGCTATATTATTACGTGAACTTTTCCCACTATCCAGTGACATGAATAATTAGTAGCACAATCAGAATGCCATGGCACAAACGTTGCAATGAGTCCATGGTGCTGGCCATGCCTATCTAATTAATCTTGGAATCTTCCTATCACTATAGCATAAATTGCTCAGGTAATCAGATACTAGTACCTCTTATGGGCAAACTTTTGTTGTCATTTGTAAAGAACTCCGTTTTGTTATTTTTTTTAATAAATGAAATCTTCGCCCACCTTAATTTTATTCTGTACAATGTGCAAACCTGTGACCATCCCAGACTCACACTGTCTTGATACTCCTGCTGCAGATCCTGAAAATGAGCCATTACCATAACAAGTCTGGAAATATCCACAGTTTTCATCATTTGGCACAGCTGCCAAAGAAGCTAACAAAAAAAAGTATTTGAATTCCATTCTGCCAAAATGCTAATGGCAATTACTGTATCTGTCTATTAGGAGTTAGTTTAATTTTCATGCATTGAGTCCTCTTTTTGTACACAGATATGGATAGATGAACTAACTAGTACAGAAATTTTGAGAAAACCAAAACAGGTTTGGTTGTTTGGTTTTTTTTTTTAGATCGCCTCAGACAAATTTGTTGAGACAAAACAATGCTTTGAATTATATTTGGAAACAGTTGGGCATTACTTATTCATATCCAGAGAATTCAGAGTGAAACTCTCTCCTCCTGTTACCGTGCCAGAAAGGAGAACAGAGCTGTCTTTCTGTGTTTGAACGTTGAGGACTCTGTCACACTGCTGGGCAGAGCCCTGTGTCATTTTAAGCAATTACCTGTGGGTTATTGGCTTTTGTGAGCCTGCAGATGAAATGTTTGCCTGTTTCAGAATACAGTTCTAAGGCATTAGGAAGATTTGAGGTAAATACCAGTTTTACACATACCCCTACTTCTATACATACTTCTGGCATTTAAATTGGACCACTCTGGGATTTGATTGGAGGACTGCTACAGCTCAAGCCCACCTCTGAAGCATAAAGTCTTTTTTCTGATAGTACCAATTCACTATCAACCAACCTTGATAGAACTACATAATTGTTTTCTTGCTAGGTTAGCTACTGGTAGAGAAAGGTAACAAGAACTCCGTTTCTCATCCATTTCCTTCCCCTATACTCCCACTTTCTTTCACTCAGACAGTATAGGTGTATGCCCATATCATGTAGGTAAACTAGTTTATTATTTTGTACAAACGATACACTCATGTTTGCTCTGCAGCAGTGTAGGCTCTGAAAACTTTTGTATTCTGTTGTTAAAGCTGCCTGCATGCTTCAGATGAGAAACATGCCAGTCTTGTTTCTGTATTTCTAGAGTCAATCTCCAGTCTCACAGTTTGCTCATCACCCAGCCAGGGTCATGCCAGCAGCTAAGGTAACTTTTCACCTAATTTCCCATATGTTGTTACCATCTCTGATGCTGATGAGGCTGCTTCCTTTTTTTTGAAAATGAGCTGCATTGACTTTCTAATCTGTGTAAACAAATGAAAAAAAATCAGCTGGGGAAGAATTCTATCCCTTGCTCCATTTACAGATGTATAAATCAAGTCACAAATATCCAATATCATTCTTATGATGTTCTACAGCAGAACCTTCTAACATAAAAAAAGCACAAAGCTCTTACACCAATTAAAAAAAGAAAAAAATTAAAGCTAGCAATTTTAAGCTGAAAGTAATTTGACACCCAGTGAGAAGTGTATGGGTCTAAATAGTAAAATCAAGCTCTCAATAGCAGATCAACCTTCATGACACTGTGTTTTATTGAAAGTGGTTTTTGCTTTATATATTCTGCTTCATTTTGAAAAGTGGATGATTACTATAGAGGAGACACATGGGTTCAGAAACACTAATGATTCATGCAACATTCAGCCCATCAGTAGCTGTCTTGCTTTATAATGGGCCTTTAAAAACCATTTCTATTTCATTTCATGTAGAAATGGTGAGTACTCTCCTGCAGAACACATACTGACAAAAAAAGGAATGCATTGTACCAGACTGGCACAATAATTTGGATCTTCTTTATGTCTGAGCTAGTATGTCCTGCATGGTAATCTGCAGTATGGTAGGAAGGAAATTACTCATTCTGATAACTGTTAAGCATAGAATTGTAGAACCATGAAATCATGGAATAGTTTGGATTGGAAGGGACCTTAAAAATCATCTACTTCCAACTCCCCTGCTGTGTGCAGGGACACTTTCTGCTCAACCAGGTTGCTCAGAGCCCTATCCAGCCTGGCCTTAAACACTTCCAGGGAAGGGACAGCCACAGCTTCTCTGGGCAGCCTGTTCCAGTGCCTTTCCTCACAGAAAAGAATTTCTTCATAATAGCTAATCTAATTCTACTCTCAGTTTGAAGACATTACCTTCTGTTGTATTTTCACAAGCCTTTGTGAACAGTTTCCCTTCAGATTTCTTAGAGTTCTCTTTTTAGGTACTGAAAGGCTGCAATACAATCACCTGGAAGCCTTCTCTTGTCCAAGCTGAACAATTTCAGTTCTCTCACAGTCTTCACAGGAGAGGTGCTCTGTCCCTGTCATCATCTTGGTGTCCCTCCTCTGCACTGCTCCCACAGGTCTCTGTTCTTCCTGTGCTGGGGACCCCAGAGCTGCACACAGCACTGCAGGTGGGGCCTCACCAGAGCAGAGCAGAGGAATCCCCTTCCTCACTCTGCTGCCCACGCTGCTTTGGAGGCAGCCTGGGATAAGTTTGGCTTTTTGAGCTGTGAATACTCATGGCTGGATCATGTCCAGCCTCTCATCCACCAGCACCCTAAAATCCTTCTGGGCAGGGCTGCTCTCCATCTGTTCCTCCCCAGCCTGGGCTGATAGCAGGGTTGCCCCAATGCAGTTGCAGCACCTTGCACTTGGCCTTGGTAAACCTCATGAGGTTTGAATCTGTTCACTTCTCAAGATCCCTCTGGATGCCTTAATTCTGACAAAGTTATAGGGAGGCCTTAAACAGAGTTGGGTGGTACCTGCTGGTGTGGCTGAGCACTCAGTCATACAACAAGCAATACTGGAGCCAAGAAACCTCCTTTACACAGCTGAATGAAGGAAGACTCTTTATCTGGCCCAGGGGTATTAGAATTATTTCTATTTGCTCTTTTGTTTGAGATTGAAAGAAGTTGTTTATTCTGAATCTGTTCCCTGTCTGAGGAGAAATGTCCTTCCAAGAAGATGATGTCATAGGAGGGTTTATTATTTGCATGTGATTTATTGTGTGTGTCAGGTTATTGTATGAATCTTGTGAACACTGCAAAATTTTCACACACAATTACATTTCAGTAGTGTACTGCATCAAGAATTAATTTGTTAAATCATGATAAGACGTATATTTTCCCCTGAAAATGTGTACTCTATTCCACCAGCTGTAAGCCCCACCATTTTCTTTCAGAAAAAGCAGAAGGGCTGGGGGAAGGATGAGAAAACAGTGTGAGAAAACAATGCACTCAGTGACTGATCCTAGAGCAGACTTGTAATCCTGCTTGCCTTCCTGCCTCAGGCCTATTATTCTGGAAGCTCTTGGAGCTAGCACCTATTTTTCTACACCAATAATTTATTATTGGTGAAAAAGCAGACCTGGGTCTGCTTCTGAGTTAGAGACTCCAGAAGCCCTTTTTCCTCTTTCAAGAAAGGCCACAGAGGGAAAGTTGGGATTGTGTAAACTGAATCTGAAGTTAGAAAGTACATCACTCACTTGTGGAATAGCTTTTATGTCCAAGAGGAAATGTAAAAAGAATAGATACAATAATATTTCTTAAATTATTTCTTTAAACTTTGAAAGCATACAGTAAGGGGAAGGTACACTGTGACTTCTCTATAACATTAGTTGTTTTATTCTTCTTCAAATTAGGATAAGGATAAATAATAAAATTAGTTATAAAAACAAGAAAGTTAGATGGTGATTGTCCTTGTTTTATTGTTTATTGCCAAGGAAAAGCAAATTCCAAGCAAAATTTAAATGTTGTTCTCATCTCATGGAGTTCAAATATATTAAAATAATAAAGATGATTAATAACAATGCAAGTCAGAATTAGGGTAAATTAAACTGTAGATCATTAAATAGCAATGAAAAACAATAATGAAATAAAATCAAGCCTATTTGCTTAAGTCAGTGCTAGCTAAAAATGTATCTGAGTGTACTCTGCCAAATCTAATTAAATCAAATAGTGTGCTGTTCTCTACATTTGTCTTCTCTGTTTACAATGTATCAAGCTATACAGTTAAAAGAAAAAAAAAAAAAAAGCTTGAACTAATAATTTATTAGTTCAGTTAGCACTGGAAATGCAAGGAGGGCACTCTGAATGTTCAGTTAGTGCTGCAAGGGAATCAACAGCAATGAGGATAATGACTTTTGTGGTTGTACAAAGAACAAAAATGACTGCCAGCACTTCATAAACTCAGCAATTTCTGTGTACAACTACTAAACAAGTTTAACAGTTTTTTCTTGCATAATAATTGATTTACTTTACATACATAAAGCATTATAATTTTACAAGTTTCTCCATCATACCTTTGGACTTCAACTGAGCACTTGGCATGAACAGGAGGAATATTTTTTGCTAAGTTACAGTATGGTTAAAGGGGTGCCTTCTAGTTGCTGAAATGTTTTCTTTCTAGCAGTGTTGGACACAATACTATTATCCCTCTATTTGGCCAGACTCTCGGGTCCATTCTGTTTACAAATGTCATTCCTGTTTTACTGAAATTAACTTGTGCTGAGGATGGCTTTAACAATGTAAAGTCATGAAAATTGTTTCAGTCATCTTTTTCTTAATTTCTCCCTTCCCTGTGCATTCAATATATATACCTTTTACTATTAAACACTTGATTTTTTAATCAAAACTGCATTAGCAGGTTTGCTTCCATTCTTCTTTCACCATTGTCCTGTCAGGGACTGTTTTTCACCAAGATCCTCTGTTAGGAGTTTCTAGATATCCACTACCAACCCCCTTGGAAGCTGAAACTTGAGTCAATATTGTGCTAATTTGAAGTTTCTTGCAGTCTGCCCTCAACAGAGTTGTCAATTGGCATCTCAGAGGAACATGACCAAACTGTCCTCCTCTCACATCATTTAGGTTCTGATACCCAGATATATGACAATGTTGTCTTACTATTTGACAATAATGAATTAACACGTGGACATGGGGTATGACTCCCTGTCCTCTCTGCTCCCCTGACTCCTCGGAGCTGTTTCACTTTGTATAAATATTGGATAATTCATGGATGTTGGAGTCCAGGCTATCCCTCTGGCTGCCCTGGAGGGTTTGGAGACTGTACAGGGGTGTCTGGGACCTGTATGGGGGGGTCAGCCAGACTCACACAGTGCCCAGGAGGACACTGCTTCTGATCCCTATCCATGGGAGTGAATACTCACATGTAAGAAGAATCACAAACCCTAAGAATTTAAAAATAGATAGTAGCTAGTTTGTTATAGAATATAAATATAGAAATTAGGATTCTTAGTATATGGGGCTGAAGAGACAAGATGGAGGAATTGGGGAGTGGCCCCTGGCCTCCTTGTTCTTGCTCTCATCCCCCATCTTTTCCTGAGTTGGGCTTTAGAGATTGGTTTAGAATAGAATTGACATGTTAGTGTAGGTAGTAGGTATTGGTAAAATTTTGTAAATAAAAAATATGTCTTGGACAGTGGTTGGGTCAGAGATACCGGAGATACTTCAGGTGTGGGATCTCTGATCCGCGCCAGTCCAGCCGTGTGTCCTGCTCTGCTGGGGACACCTTGCAGAGCTGAACAAGAACTAATAGATAATATAGAATAAACAACTCTGATAACACAAACTGCTGGACTCAACTTGTCGTCTCTGCCTTCGGTGTGAAACACTCAGGGCAAAGAGAAGACTGAAAACCTTATTACCTTGGGGAACAGCAACCCCAGGGAAATCCCCAGGGAACAGCAACCCTGGGGGAGTCCCTACTGCCTCGGGGAACGGCCGCCCCGAGGAGAATCTCAGGGAAAAACAATCCCGAGACATGGAGGCAACTCTCCTAAGTCTCATTTCACAGTCAAAGAACCCCTGTGCAGTATGGGATGGCAGGTTATAGGTACAGCTGTGAATTCCACAAAGTCCTTCAGGGCCGTGTAGTCCTACGTAGGAACCTGTTGGTTACACATTGCTCCTCCCACTGCTGTCAGAAAGTGCTCTGGGCTTGGGTGGGGGTTTTGCTGTTGTGGTTTTTTTGCTTGTATTTTTTTTTCCAAGGCTGATACATTTCCAGATAAAGTTTCTGGTTTTATGAAGGAAGGGAAGGGAAGGGAAGGGAA
>VXBR01004631.1:1735858-1766920 GCA_013400215.1 Cisticola juncidis | reverse complement strand
GGGAGGGGAGGGGAGGGGAGGGAAAATTCCGGATCATCTCTCATAAACATTTTCCTAAAACCCCGCTCCTTTTGTAACAGTTCCCTCTTTGCTATCTTCTTCTACCTGCTGCATTCTGAAGCTGCCTGTCTCTAAGTGGCTCCACAGAACACAAGTGTCTTCTCTCATATTACTGTAACAGTGTCTCCTTTCTCTCAGGCTGGCTCTGGGCCAGTCCAGCTTCCTAGTTCAGCAATTTCTGTTCCAGTGTAATAGTTAAGATAAGCTACTAACAGTCTCCTTACAGCAAAGTCTTCACAAATTCCCTTACTTTGGAAGGACTCTATCTCCTTGCTGTCTCATATAAAGTTATGGAGACTAATTGGGCTAAAAAATATTCCCCAAACACACATTGCATGGCACCTTACACAAAAACACTGCATGTTTACAAACATTTTAATTAGAGATAATGACAAGAAAAGCCGTATTTCAGAAATCCGCATATGCAAGTGTACATTTAACAGTTTGTCATACATGAATTAATTCTTTCTAAGTTTAGTACAAGGGATCTTAAATTCTCTGTCTTTATAGAGACACAAAAATATTGCAGCTCTTTCTTATATAAAGGAGGTCATTCAGATCTGCTGATACCCTCACCATGCAGCAATAGGTCCTTACGTATCAAAGCCTCCCACACGCTGAGCAAAATCTACCAAGACAAAACAATGGGTCAACTTCTTATGCAAGTCCCAACACACTCTGTCTGTCAGGAAACAGTATCTGATGATGAATATATGTGCAGGGAAATATGTTAACTCTTATTGAACTGATAGATACAGTCAAGTGAAAAAGTTGGTTTTGGCATAGGGGACATTGTTAAGGTCTAAAACAGACGTAGCAAACTCCACAGGATGGAAAAAGATGTTTGGTAGCTATGAAGCAGAAGGAGATGTTTGCAAGAGGTGAGAAGGCAGCTAACCCCTGTGTTTAGAAGAAATAGAAACAGGTATTTATCACATCTAGGTCACTGGAAGATTGAGTGTGGAAAAATTACAGTAGGAGGTAAAATCTGTGTCTCGATGGACTCCTAGATTTAATATCTCCTAGACATATTTTAAAAGTAAGCCTGGATTCCTCCACTTGAAACTGATTTGTGATGATGACAATATAAAGTTTGCCTTAGTGTACCAGGGTGTGTAACCAAATCAGGTTTGCCTCCACACGTTCCATGAAGGTATACGGTGTACTGAATAAAGAGGATATATTTTTACCAACTTGGGGTATGAATTATGTGAGGAAAAAAGCATGCAAAGGAGCCTGGGAATATCACATATTTCCCACAGCCACCTTCTGTTTAATTCCACAGAAGGTGGTCCTAGTGGGGGGTTGCATTCTACCTGTTTTTATTTATCTCTTTATTTAGTATTCTCTTGTATGTTTATTCTACTCTTTGTAGAAACAGCTCTTATTTTGTTAAATTAAAAAAAAAAATACAAGTCTTATTCCAATTAAAACTTTTTTTTCAAAATAAAGAAATTCATCTTAAATGCAAGTATATTAAATCTATAGAGTGAATGCCTCTGAAACACAATGTCTTGCAATCTATATACTTTACTGGAATAATTATTCCAAAGTCCTTGGGTTTAGAACTTAACTTAAAATAAAGATTGTAATGGAAAAGCAGCATGTATTATGATATGTTGTTTTCCAGCTGTGCTAGAGACAATTCTTCAGTCATTTGAAACAATTTTGCAGGACAGAATTCTAATTTTTGAAATTGTAAGGTGTGTTTGGGGTGAACGCTGCAGGTCTTATGGTCCTCTCCAGTGAACAGAGCAGGAGGATCAGTGTAGCAGGATTTTCTTCTTTCTGCAGGTTCACCTTCATGGTCTAGTTTGTCACAGTCAAGGTCTTGAAGAAAAACACAGTGGGAATTAAAATGATTGGAGTGGGACAAGAGAGCAGTAGATATGTAAGACTGTGTGCCATCCTTTATAGACTGTGGGGAGTAAAAACCATGAAAAGACAAGACATAATTATTGCATAAGCCAATATTCAAAATTACATTGAGTGAACAGGAAAAATTGGACAGAGGTATATGAGAGTAATACTGGTGTTCTTCCATAAATCCCTATAATACTGCACTGATTTTTTTAAATTTGTCTTTCCTCACATGCCTTTAACTCTGCCAAATGCTTCCTTTGATTGCACATTTTTGTTATAAATGTTCCATGGTAAAAGTCAGTTACTTTCTATTTTCACCACTGAGCTTCACTCTGTGATACAGAAAATGGCTAGTTATTTTTGGAACAGACCTGGCTGCTACTGCAAGGGGGAACAGATTAACTTTTGTGATTTTGTCCAGTGAAAATCTTTTCACAGGCCCAGCTCCAACTAAAGCAAAGGTGTGTGAGCCACTGACTGTCTCCAGTCCTAATCCAAAGCTGAGGGGCTGATTTTGATGGTGTTTCACTGACTTACAGTATCCAAACCAACAGAATGGCAGAAAAAATGCTGGAAATACACTGTGTGCACTATCCATGAAAGATAAACATAACTTGCTATTTAAAGTATGCTCAAACCTTTTTGTCAAAAGATTATTTTACCAAGAATCTCCATGGTAGATTACGGAGCAGTACAGTGCAATAAATAACACATTTTGTTCTACATGCATCATAAATGTGATATAAAATCTCTTCAAACCTCTTTTTGTAAAAACCTCACTGATGTAACACAGCTTGGATGACTGATATGATAGAGCAAAGATGCAGAGTTAAGGTCTGTGAAGCTGTGGCCTCAGTATCCTAATCTGGTGTTAGCAACAATCGTGAAACCTTAATGAAAGTCATAAGGGCACTTAAACCCCCATTATTTTAGTAGAAACTTTCCTGAGGCATAAAGATTAACACAAGTTATTTAGCTGGCTATCAGACTGTAGAATGACTGATCTCCTTTGTACAGTTGAAAATCTCTTGTCAGTGTGAACAAGGGTTCCCCACAAGGATCATGATAATCAAATGCTCTTTTCCACAGCCTTGAACAGCAAGTTTGCATTTTAAATTCAAATTTTAGAATGCTGTGAATCTACGTTCTTATAGCTGTATACATTATGGGGCAAAAAACTGCTTGCCACAGAAGTATGTTTGATGTTAATTTTGTTTGCTATATCCTCAGGGAAGGCTATTTCAAAACAGTGCTGTTTTCAATAAAACATCAAAGCTTTTTCATTCCGTCAAAATCACTCTCTTATTGAAAAGCTGTAATAGCTTGGTTAAATTTTATGTGAATGTGTGTCTACCTTGCAGCCCACAAATAACTGGCAAGAATCAGTTTGTAGTCCCAGGTGTTATATACTACATTACCAAATCCCAAACAGAATCACCTTTTTTATTCTAGTAGCTTATTCTTCATCTGTAAATGTTGCAAACTACATAAGTTTTCCCATTTTTGGGAATCTAATCAGGTCTAAATTATTTGACTGGGTTTTTTCTTCAGTTTTATGATCTAATCTACAGCATTGTCTGCTGGGACAAATTATTTTTCAACATCAAAAAAAATAGTGTAGTATTTATTTTCTGAGATGAAAATTATCTTTGCCAAGTAAACTCCATGGATATATAGTTTAATTTGAACAATTTGAGGAGGGGAGGTGTGGTTTGAGAAAATGTTTCCATAGGACAGTTCTCTAAGTATATAATCTACAAAACACAGACACCAGAAAACTCCACTAATTCAGATACTTCTCACTAAGTCATGCTGAGTTGAGGTGAACATCTATACCTGATCTAAGTATTCCTTTTATAGATGTCCAACTGAGGAACAGAATATGATTATCATATTCCATAGCTACACCTCATCAATAGATAAAAACTATACTAATATATTTTATTATATTTCTCAAATTAGCATATTAATCAGATTTCTTTTCTCATTTTGTGGAAAATTCATCCACAGCCCACAAGCAGACTCCAGCTGGGCCTCAATTCAGTGGGATGGACCCACAGCCATTTCATTTTGCTTAGAGGTGAAGTTAAGCTGCTTTTTTCCTCTTGTGGAGGGGGTAATGTTATAATCTTACTAGCCTTGTGTCAGTGATTGTGCATTTATGTTATTAAAAGGTCAGGTTTTAAGATTTCTTTTCAAAATGCTTTCATGAGAGGATTTGGTGTAGTCCTGTCAACCAATCCTGAATTCAAGGTAGTAAATATATTTATTTATATGGAAAATTTAATCCTAAGAGGCAGCTGCTTATGCTAGAAATGTCATCTATGACCATCTTTCTTCCATCCTGATATGACTGCAATGCTGATCTTCATTTGACAATTAATATGTACAGAGTCACCATTTTGTCAAATACCTGGAAATACTCAGTAGGGAAACCTCCCTGGAACTTTTAACTGATTACTGCAAAAACAAGAGACTTTTAATCTTGCTATCTCCATCCTGTAAAATTCAGGATAGCTGATCTGGGAACCAGCTGTCTCTTTTCAATGAGACAACCATTTGGGATACAATTTTCTGTAGTTCTATACAACTATCAGTTATTCACTGCCACAATGGGCCATTAGAGACCCATCAGTCAGTGATTCAAGTCTGCTACATCTTTTTGAAATATAAAAATAAAAAAATAAATAAAAATAAATAAAAAAACCCTTTCCTAATCTGCTTCCAGAAAAAAAGAAAACACTTTGATAAAAAGATGCACTGAAATTTCCTAGAAGTCACATAAAGATGGAGCAAAGGACTGTGTCTTGACTAAAACCAATACTGCAATATAGCCAAAGAAAACATTTTTTACTTAGGAGTGAGATATTTTAGTGGAGGGTGAGTTGAAAAAAAGTTCATGAAGTTTTTAAATTGTCACTAAACATTTCAGGTTGTGGCAGTACACGGGGCTGTAATGTGTGTATGTACATATGGAAGTATTACAAAGAGTTGGTTTCCCCTGTCCCCAGCAGGCCTAATCCAAATCATTGCATAATTGTGTCTGATAACATGCTGCCAGTTCTGTCTACATAGAGCCATCAGAGGACATTAGGAAATCTGATATTTTACATAAGCATTTCTCAAGCTATTTTAATCTCATTTGCTGCCATCTCAGAGAAATTCAGCTGTTCACATCTCCTGCTTATTAGCTTCAACACAAAGCTGTACTGACACAAATGGGTAATGTACCTAAAAAAAGTAGCTCCAAGTATTGCTTTTTCCAATTCTCATATCTTCCATGCAGCTCAAGGGAAACACTTGGAAACACTGATACCCCAAGCTTTGAAAAGATCACTTGAATAAAATTGGTACCGTGCACCTCCTGACACATAGAGAAAAACAGATTACCTCTCCAAACAGCTACCACTATTTCTTTTTCATCATTAGCAAATAAGGTTTCAAAGAAAGCTCCTCATTAGGCATGAACTAATTATGGACCTGTTTCTTCTCATTCTTAAAGAAGTGATTATACTACTAAGTGCCTTAGAAATAAAAATAGAGACATTTTTTAAAAAGTAGAAGCCCAGATATCAGAATCAGAATAACTATATTTAATCAGCCTTTCCACTGGATCAGACACAATCATTTATAAGCCTTTTTTTGTAGTCAGTAAATTGATTTTAAAAGTGCTGCTCTAAAGTGATAGCAAAACAATTTTTAAGAATAGATTTTTATTGCATTTGAATCAAATCAAGATAAAAATATAATCGTTATAATGAGAGCTCGAGTACCTTCTGAATGGACTAATCTGAATGACTTGCTAATAGGAAATGGTAAATAGAGATGCCAGTTTGCAGTAGATTCCATATGTAGACTTTTTTGTCTTTCATAACATGCTCAAACTAAGGAGAAAAAAAGATCACAGTTAAAAAAGATCTCAGGAGAATCTTGTGTGGTGTCTATGTATATGAGAGAACATTTCTCCTTCATTTCTTTACACAGCTAGGCAAACCTATCTACAAAGTGATATGTTTTCACAGGGATCTAAAATAGATAATCTTTTTTTTTGTGGCAAAAATTCTTGTTGGAATTTTTGTTGGAATCTTGGAATTTAAAAAGCACCTCCATCATATGTGATCTCTTCAGGAGCTAAGATGTTTTTAAATAGCTGTGTTTTGTGAAATGCTATATATTATGTATATAATACATAATTACCATGTTTTCATCTTCACATATACATAAAATAGCAACACCTTTGTTCATTTGATGGGATTATTTAATACCAAGACTAAAAAGTCATCAACTACTATGCATTTCTTAGTTTTTCAAAATAGACTTGACTAAACACTCAGGTAAATTTGTTTAGTAAAGTAGATTTGGGACTATAAAATCTTCCTGCAGCTCAGAAGGGATCCAAAAATCCTTATAAAATCATTTTTACTGGAGAAATTATTTAGACTGCTCAGCTGTGAGGCTGGTTCAGTTATCTGAAAAGTCACTTTTCCTTCTGATGGCATTAATTGCTTGAGGGCTGTGATAGATAGGGAAGAGTCTGATTGTTAAAATTTAACTGCAAGAGAGCAGGAACATTACATCTGCCAAGGAGCTAATGAGTAGCTGAATGATCAGAAAAGGCAGCACCGACATTCGTGCAATAAAACCAGAGGAGATGAAGTCGAATTATGAATCCTTCAGAGTAAATATCTTATTCTCCCCAGTGTATTAGAGCTAGCAATTAAACAACTGGTATTTCCAATATTAGATTTTATCTTTGACCATATGGTACAGCTTAGAGAGGTAATTTGGGCAGAACCTGATGTGCGTTTTTTATGTGCTTGCTAAGTTTTTTCTTGGTACAAGCAGATGCCAACATTAGAAACATATCACTGGGTACCATTAGAGTAGGTACATTAGCTAGACACTAAAAAAATGAGCCAATCTATATTTTCCTCAGTAAATATGTAATTCAAACTGCTTTAAATTCATAGGTCTAAGCCACTGGCCTTTATATATGACACTGATGAAGAGCATATGTCTGAGCCCGTAGTTTTACCCAAAACTTCTCATATGATCTGAACAGTGGAAACCTGCTATGTGATTTGTGGGTGGGTGAAAGACAGCTCAGGTGGAAAAGCAAGAGGCTGCTTTCAGAGAGGAGGCTATTTCTGCACTGCCTGAGACACACTGCTGTGTAATCCTGCAGAAGTATGAATGAGTTGTTGCACAGGGTGATGCCAAAAGAGGATCTATAATTGGATCAGAAAAAAAAATACTGAAGTTTGTTTCAAGATAACAAGACTTTCACTACCTTATAACTAGCAATTACCAGTTTCTCCAAAAAAGCAAAGCAAAGCAGATGTTGGATTCTGTAGGTTGGAAATGTTTGCAGCACTGTCTTTGATGCTGCTGTATGCAATAGTGCTCACTCCTGGTCACAGGTAGATTAACTCAGAAGAGCTGATGCAGCCACTGCCCCCTCTGCCTCCCCCAGACTCTCCCCATCCCTCCAGCAGATATTAAATACAGTGTTGTGAATGAGACTCCAGATCCAGAGCTGCTAAATTCAACAGGAGTCATTCCTTTCTCTTCAGAGAAACTGAGCTAATGCTTTGGGTTTCTGTGCTAAGCCCCTAGGAAGGATTTGGAAAAATCCCTCCCTATGTCGCTGGCTCCTGTTGCTTACCGAGCACAGTCCATCAACCCTCAGCCTCAGCAGCTACGGAAATCAGCACTTCAGGCAATGACTGTGGGGAAGCAGGGACAGCCTCACTTACAGCACTGCAAACCCTGATGTCACCAGGCTCTCTCCTGTGCTCAGCTCCATGCTGGCTCCACCTGTGCACTGCTGGGAGCAGCAGGAGGGAGCAGCCAGCAGGCAGGCACGCTGCTGCAGAGCTGGAGGCAGCAGGAGGGGCTGCTGCCGATTCCTTGCTGCTGGACCAGCTGCTGGACCAGGGAAGAGCGCTGTTCTGCCCCCACAGTTCAGGTGCCAGCTGAGCAGGGATAACTGCAGCAGTAATGATTAGTTTTGCAGTAGCATCCAGTGTTCAGTTGAGATTGTTCTAATGTGATAGGAAATATATAAACACCTGGGAGGAAAAGATCATTACATGAACTGGCTGCCCTTTTGCGATCCCTTGTTACGACAGCTGGCAAAACAGCCCTTTCTTTGGTCCATGGTTATGTACTAAATTCAGTGTCATTTTGTTATGGTACTTCTGGTAGGTAGATTTAGGATATAAACAGATAATTGTCAGAGAGTTTTAACATACACTGCTCATTTAAAATCTAAGTGAAAGATATATTTTTCCATCAAACAAAAAATATCAACCAAAATGTAGAAAATATTTTCCTTTTATTACCAGCTAAATGATCTAATCTGTGTGTAAGCCAAGAAATTTTATAGCTGTTTCTCTTCATGCAGGTCATGAATGTCCTGTTTATATAAGCAGATTATGGAGGTATTTATGTAAAAATATCATCAAAAGCTTTAAAAAAGACACTGAAAATCTGAAATGTTATAAATCGAATCTGTCTTGATTCCCATTAAAAATAAAAAGTTATATTGAGAAAAGCAGAGAAAATTAGTAAACTCTGACTCAAAATTATTAGCCACACAAACTAACAAGGAGCAAAATGTTACCCTCTACCAGCCAACATGTAAAGATATTCATCTGCATGCCCTTAGCAGATTTAAAGTACTTTAAATTGGCCAGGTTCTTTGTAACTGAAAGCCAAGGTAACTGAAATTACCTGACATTTTCTGTAGGCTAAAGAAGGCAGTCCTGCTGAGTCTGAGTTAAGAGCAATGGCTCCTTAGGAGAGTCATGTAATTCTACAACCTAATTTCTATTCCTAAAATTAGATTCCCTGAATATTCCTTTTTGGAGTGCACAGATGATGTGTGTATATATTTGCAGGTGGATCTTTTGTTACCTTTTTTGTTTCTGATCTTTAAGTCTGTATTCTTTAGAATACTCAGCCCTGGGAGAATTTTATTTTTCCAGTTTGCTTTCTCTTTCCAGCTGCATTTCATTACTATTTCCTATGCCAAAAATGTTTGTTCCTCCATTGCATCCTCAAACAAAGGTCTTAAGACTTTTTCAACATGCTGTATGGTTGGCTTACTTCTCAAGAGAAGTAGGCTTCATGAAAAAGTTACCAATGACAGGAGCTCTCAGTAAGCGCACAGAATTTACTGGGATAATTGGGCATAGAAGCCCTTTTCACAAATGAGAACCAGAATTTGCTACATTCAGCCTTGCAACACAGAAATGGTGATTCAGACATGCTATGGTCTGTTAATATCCATGAAGGCAACATTTTCCAAACAACTTCTTTTATATAAACATTTGTTAAAAGTGGGTAAACATCACATAGCAATGTTAAGGGAAAAACGTGGCTAGTCCCCAATTCCCAAGTTTGCATTAGAATAATTAGTATCAGGGGAATTGAGCTAAAGGAAGAGTGCAAGTGGCTCTAGCAGGCCCCAGTTTGAGCAATGGGGTTAATCTAGGCCATCTCCCTTCCAACATCAGCAATTTTGTAATTCTCTTAATCTGATACTGAAATATCTGCCTTGCCATTTAAGTTCTGAAATGCTTCTGGAAGGTGCCAGCTGACAACAGATCTTAAAGAGACCTACAGTTAGGCTTATTAGCACTTCATATTTTCTTGTAGCCATGGTTATCCTAACTAACCAAGAGCCTGGGCTCTCCAAAACAACTCAGCACTTTTCAGCAGTGATAGTGAACAAATCCTAGAAAGAGCTGCATTGTAGAAAACATTTCTTTTGCCACTGGGGACAAACTAGCAAAACAAATGGAGTGGATTTACCCTGTCTGCTCTCCAGGTGCTCTCCAAAGCTGCTCTATCACTCCCCTCCTCAGCTGGGCAGGGGAGAGGAAATACAATGAAAGGTTCAGCATTTCTCTGCCTCATAAGTGCAGGGAGAGAACACTCATCAGTTGCTTTCAGAAGAAGAGAAGACTCAACTTGGGCAAATTAATTAATTTATTAACAATCAAATCTGAGTAGACCAACGGGAGATAAACCCAAAACTTTAAAACACTTTCCTCCCCCTCCTCCCTTCTTTCCAGGCTTTGGGTTTTTTTCATGTTCTACCTCCTCCCTACCCAGATGAACAGGAGGACTGGAATGGAGTTTATGGTCAGTTCATCACACATTGTCTCTGCTGCTCCTTCCTCCACAGGAGGAAGACTCTTCATGCTCTTTCTCTTTTCCAGCATGGGGTCCCTCCCAAAGGAGACAGTCCTCCATGAACTTCTCCAGCATGAGTCCTTCCCATGGACTACAGTTCTTCACAAACCACTCCAGCAGGGAACCTTTGATGTGGTTCAGTCCTTCAGGAGCAGATTGTGTCATGTAAGTTCCCCAGGGGGGGTCACAAGTCCTGCCAGCAAACCTGCTCCAGCGTGGGCTCCACACGACCTGCCAGGGGCCTGGTAAAGCACAAGGTCACAGCCTCCTTTGGGAACCTGCTCCAGTGTGGGGTCCTCCATGGGCTGCAGGTGGGTGGACATCTCTTCATGGGGGATGTCTGTGGGCTGCAGGGGCTACTGGTTCTCTGACCTCAGCTTTCTCAGCAGGCAATGTTGAAAATGAACAGAAACAGAAACCAGAAACGGAAAAGCATAACTCAGTTTATTCTACAGGGATTATGCATTCTCCTCCCTTTTTGTTTTCCTGAGTTCCTTTTACAACCTTTACAAATTTGGGCCAGAGGAAATAACAGAAGAATTGTTTCTAGTGTTATTTCCCGGAGATAAAGTTCATATCTAAACTGTGAGACAGATGAAAACTGTGAACTCTAAAACATTGATTGATGATCTTGAGCATGGAGCAGGTTAGGTGTTTTGGATGGAGCCACTGAATTTCACACTAAATAATGTTTGAGGCATATTATTTAGTGCTGTATTAAAGCACAACATACCTTGCTAACCATGCCATAACTTGGGGGATGACTGAGCTGGGGGATGACTGAGCTGAAAGTCCTTTAAAATGGTATAGCTGAGGCTGGATTTCTCAATACAGCACAAAAAGCCTTCCTTGCTGAGCCAAACAGGATCTTATCCTGACCAGCATGGAGATTCTCACCAGCCATTCCCACATCACCTGCTCAAGGCTGGTTCCCGTAAAAGCTTAATTGAATGGCTGGTACCTAATTTCCTTAAACAGAAGTCAGTAAAAACTTCATATATGGGATTTTGATAATCAGTCCAAGGCACTCACAATGTAAACCCCAAACCAGAATCTTGATCTGAAATGCAACTCCTTTCAGGCAGTAGATGACCCTAGCTACTGTCATCTCAAACAAATATAAAATTAAATATGTTTTCCTCTGAAAATAACGGAAATAATCAAAAATCCCTGCAATGTCTTTTCAAGCTTAATGAGCCTTCACTATGCACTTTTTTTGTATTTCTTTTCCTTGAAGAACAAAGTTCTAAGACAATGGTTTAATGCAGAGTACATATTTACATGCAGTATCCCTCTAGCGTTGTAAGCTATCTTTCTCTGTTTCATCTATATTTTTTCCACAATACAACAATATTCACAGCCCTTATCTACATATTTCCATCAGTCCATTTTTCATTAAGTAAGTCACAAACATGTAAAGTTTTGATCCATTTTGAAACAAAACCTGGGATATTTTAGCTAATTTTCCTGCAAGATTTCCTTAATTCCATTGATAAACCAGATGGCTGCACAAACAAGTGAGGAACTCACTCTTTCTTTAACAGTCAATGAAATCTGGCCTGCTTTCATTTTTTATTGACTCTAATGCTGGTAAAGATGTAATATTACTGAATTAAAACACAGCTGGACAACTTAAACATGATCATAAATAGATCTATAATGGAATAGATCTTGTTTTGTATACCTTAGAAAGAGAATCAAGCTGGTAATATTTATTCCACATGCTTACTCCTAAGGGTTTAGGACAGAGTGATCACTGCAGCATAGACTAGACAAACCAGCCACACTTGAACTAGCTGTTCAAAGAAACAAACTCATCTATCCTGTTTCTCCAACACGTTTTTCAGCTTATATCTATCTATATTCTATCATGTCTGTACCAATACAAATACTGGTGTTAAACAGTTTAAGGTTAGTGATAGATATATGCTCAATTATGTGTTGTAGAATAAATAGCATGGATAAGACTTTTCTATTTAAGTGAAATAGGACTGATACAGAAACAGCACCGCTGCACTCTTCATCTAGAATCACACAGGATTGCTGGGGCAGAGGTTTTAACTTACACAAAGAATAAAAGATTAATTGATGTGCTGATGTTAACTCAGTATTTAAACCCATGTTCTGAAATAATCTTATGCTTCAGTTTCCAGGATGGAACAAAGGCCATACAAGTGAAATATATGCTAACTCATAGCTAGGACAAAACATCTGTGCCAAAATATGGGGCAAGGAAAATTAAACAAGTCCATTTGTATTATGCCACAGGGAATAAACATTGACACAAGACTGCAAAAAAAGAAAAGGATGTTAATAACTGTGAAATATAATTGCTTCCCTAAGATTAAATTCTGCTTTTGTTTGCAAAAGTCAGGTGGGATTCTCTTTCATATAAATGAGAACAAACGATCTGATAATGAGCATTTTGTCTTCATCCCTAATGCATCTCAGGTGAGCCCAGCTCTTGCCAAGTACATAATTTGTCACCACAAGTCTGCGGATATTCTGATTTCCTTGGGTAATGAGCAGTATTCTGGATTAATGCATTCATAGGAATATGCTAGTGTCATACATAAGAGTACCACTGGCACAAGTAAGATTTAGTACTCAGAGAGCAACACTGGCCAGCAGATCAGTGGGGAACATTGTATATTTTATTTGTGTTAACTTTAAAACTTGACAAGGAAAGAGAATATTTTTTCATTAGGAAGGAAAATTATAGACGTGTAAAATGAGCTGGAAATTCTGCTAAGTATTGTCAACCCCTGGGAAAAGTTTTGTATTATTTCTGGTTGTCAGGAAAGTATGTGAAAAGAGGTAAACTATAAAGTGTTGTTACAGGAGTCCAAACCTAAGCAAATGGATATTAATTCATAAAGTATGATGAACACAGCAACCCATTTTATTTGCAGCAATGACAGAGTGAGATAAATGTGAGAAAGGATTAATACTATGATTTAAATACAATAGAACCCTTTTGTGTTTTGGCAGATTATTTTAAATGTCTTACACTGGGACTATATGTCAAATTTGATAGAATGGATTTATTGCTATGAGCAAAGAAAATCCACATACATGAGTTAAAATTCCTTCAATACAGATGGGCACAAGTGCGCTATTATTGACAGAAAATTTGATGGCCTCACTGTACACTTAATGTGATATTCCAGAAAATTTGGTTAAGTGAAGCCATCCTCATTTTAGACTGTGGACATCTGTAATAAGTAATTAAATAGTAGTTAAATAGTGATTCAAATAATTTTAATCACTATTAAAATTGGAGAGGAAAATTTAGGGGGAAAATTAAGGAAAATAATGTAAAAAGGGAGTGAAAACCTGGAAAAATATTACAAAGTCATTTTCCTTGGGTGCAGATGCTGGGTACATGCACCTTTGTCACAGTGCTATTCAGAAAACAGGGACCACATAAAACAATAGCTCGTTTTATGTCTAGAGTGTCCTCTTATCTCCCTACTCTGCTGATCCCTGCCACTTATTTCAGCTAAAGATTCTTCTCTGTAACCAAATGAACAGCAAGGAAAAAGTGACCAGAAGCACTTGTGTCATGAATGAAGAGAAACAAGTACAGGAACTGAAATACTGCTGCAGTCTGAGCTGTTAGAAGCTGAGTGTTTCACCAGAGACACTATTTAAGTGTGTCCTGGCTTACAGCCAGAATATAAAACTTCTGAGTTTCCCTCAAATACTATCTCACAGTCACTGTTAGCTTTCACTTCTTAATTAGAGGTGAGGAGGATGTAACTGATGAGGAAAGTACCACCACCTGCAAAAACCCCAAACCTGTCTTCAGCTTTCACAGATCTCTTCTGCTAAATCTGTCAGGGCACCTTCTGAAGACATTTCCAGATTTCTGTGTTGTCTTTCAACTGACAGGCCTGTACACCCCACACCTCCTGGTAATGCAATGCCATATTTCAGTGAATCTCTGTGCTGCACTAGGTAGCAAGGAGCACTCATCAGCAAACACAATGTCTTGGGCCCTTGCTGGAAATTCCCTTAGGGAGCTGAGCACAGAGCACAGAAATCAGCTTCTGAACAGAGCAGAGCTTTTGTGTCAAAGGCAATGCAGTAAAGTACTAAAAGGGATTGGGTTTAAAACAAGACATATTCTGCAGATCTGATAAGATGCACATTTGGCCTTCATCTCACTCCAGTTTATGTCAGTAATGTGTGTTTAAAAATCTTCCTACAGCATGGAAGAAGATTCAACAGACACAGTCAAGGGGAAAAATTAACACCTGAACAAATTAATCCAAGGTTCATTAAATCTAAAAGCAAATCCAGAATTCCAAGAATGGAAAATATGGATCAAAACCTCCAGTTTTGTAATCTTATTCCACTGCACAAAGATTTTTCTTCAGACTTGTGTCAGACATTTCTACTCTGCTTTCTACTGGGAGCACTTACATTGTATGATTTCCAGGCCAACAATTATCTTCTACTTGTTTTAGCAAAGCCATGATGTCCATAGCATGTCAAAATGTATGTACATAGCATATATTTCATTAGCAATACATAGAAGGACATTAAAGTATTTCTTGAACAGGTGATTATTTCTTTTGAGTTCCAAAAAGAGTATAGAGAATTGAAATATTTTCTTTTGAAATTTAGAGAATTCAGCTTTTAGTACTGCATTAATGCTCTGCTATTTGTTAATTATAAGCTTACAGAAGTGAAGGAAAAATCTCATTTATAGATTTTCAGCACAGAAGGGTGAAGGAGAAAACAAAGATCTGTCATTACTAGTATAACTTGTACTAATTGTAATAACAGTTTAAATATGCATATATAGAACAGTCTTTGTAAATATTCTCTCACATCTTTCGTAATCTGAGAGAGAAGCATGTATTTGTGAAGATTTTACATTTAAAATAAATATATAAGATCTATCAATCTGCCTGCTTAAAGCCCACACACCACACTGTGTGGTGTAATGCACAGAGGAGAGCTAAGCCACACAAAAACCATCAAAGGTGCTGCCACAATAAGGAACATGAAAACTTCATACTTTTCTCAAAATGGACCAGCAGGTTTGTCATTGTATCTTTTCATCTTCTTGATATTATTTTACAGTGAATTTCACTATGAAATAGATACAGATGGCTACATTAAGTCCTTGTGAAAAATTGTGAAATCAAGTAAGTTTATTGACATCAGGAATGGCTTCTCTGAACCATTTGCTTAAATGTCCTGCCACAGATTTATCTCAGAAATCCACACCCTTCTGAAAAAGACTGGCTTGAAATTTTTCACTGAAATGCTTTTTAATATATATTACTACATTCATTTAGGCCAGAACTTACAAGAACCAGTGGATTTTATGAAAATTCACATAGAAGATCTAGAATTTAATTTCAATGTAATTTTGGGGGTATTCTTTTCAGACTATACTATGTATTTATTTCTCACATGAACATAATGATCTTTTGGCTGGTTTCTTACAAATATTTTGAAGTTGACTGCTGTTCTGCTCTCCTTACAAAACCTTTTCTGTAGATCACTGTATTTCTCCTGTTGTTTACAGAGAAACAGTTTGCCTATACAAAAGAAAAAAAAGCCAGTTAAATATAAGGATGGAAGCCAATCCCACCACACACAGAAAAACAATTCCTAACAATTCCACTTCCCTTCCACTGCATGTGGTGAACAGAATAGGAATATACCATGAGATAAATAGGTCTCTCTCATTGATCTGTTGTTAGAGTCACAATTCAAGACCTAAACAAATCATTCTAGGAGTACTAGAAATTCTTAAATCTGGCTTTATATGAGGATTGCTTAGATTAATTAATGTCTGATAAAATGCAAATTCTTCTTGAAGCTTTCCTGTGACTGGAGTGTCCATAATATCTCTCTCCAGGGGAATCTTTTGTTTCTAGTAACATAACTGATCTCGCTCTGTGGGGTCCCCAATGGTAAAATGTCAATTTGACTCTTCTTCCTCTTCTCGGCAGCCTATTTTCTTGGAGAAATTTAGTATCACTAAACTTCTGTCCAGAAGTTTGTTTTAAAGTAGCTGGTAGGTTCAAGGAGATACAGAATGACAGATTGGCAGATACCAAGACAGTTATAACGCTGTCCCATAGATGTAATTTCCCTTGGAAGTCAAGCAAATGTGGAAAAAATTCAGCTGCACATTCATAGTAACATTTAATACTGAGCTATTCTAGCCTCTGCTATTGTCACTTTACTTTTCAGACCTATTTCATAGGAGCCATATCTGAAAGGAATGTTTTATATCCTAATTGCTGTAGACAATAGGTTTTATCAGAGATTGGGAGTTCTCACATGTAAAATATTTCTTTTTTAATCTGTAATACCTAGCGCACAATTAAATAGAATCTGATCTTTTAAGTCCTCTTTTTATATTAATTTTTGCCCGCTGTGTGTTACACATGTATTGTATTAAGACAGTCTGTTACTTTTGTCTCCCCACACAGTTGATTTATATCCTGGTAATGGATGTGAGGACTCTGCAGTACCTAAATCATATCTAACAGACAAAGGCAGTATAGACCAGTTCCACCAGCTGTCCACTTTGCAAATGATCATTTTCTCGTGACAGGCTGCAGTCATTATTGCATCATGTATAAGATCGGGTTTAAGATATTGGTTGTTATCAGTTCAGCTCCATTTCAGTATAGAAAAATACTTTAACAATGGATGTGTTACATCCATTGAGTGGATAGGATTCACAGGCACTAGAGAAAGTTTTTTCAGTCATAATGATGAAGCCAGACCTCATAAAATACTCAGGCACCCTGCTAGTAGGGCAGATGTTCACACTTCCCTCTGGGAAGGATGAGTTAGGGAGGGATCAGTTCACGATAACCTGTGAATTCATTTCTGCTGGGGCTGCAGTACTCAGATTTTCAGTGCTCAGCCCTTCACTGAGAAGCAAAATCCCAGTGTCCAAGCACCCTAACCAGTGCATTCTAGGACAAGCCAAACAAGCAGCATACTGGTCATGGAGAAAACATACCACCAGGAAACAGGCAAAGCAAAGAGCAAGCAAAAGAATATCATCAACCCAGCCCTCTCCAGAGTTTACTCTGCTAAATCAGGGCTGTGAGCAAGCACCTCTGTTTAGGGCCCCAGTCTTGCACAGAGACTAGGTAACTAAAAATGTCTTTGAAAGAATTCTGCAATTAAATCTCTCTCATATTTTTCGGTAAAAATAGGAGAGGATGGGTAAGGGTAGCTGGATAGTCAGTACTCCTCCCGAAAACAAGAGATCTGAATTCTATGTTTTTCATTAACTGGCAAAATGAAACACATATATTAGATATCTTGGCAACACATCTAGACAAGGCTTAATATGTGGAAAAAGGTACATACATTATTGGCAACTTGCATATTGATTACACTGTTTTAATGTCAGATTATTGTGTTCCAAAATACCATATATTTCAAAGTAATGCATCCTCACAATGCTGCAAGATCTTTAATGGTTAATTTGTCCTCAATGAACACTTAGTGATCTGTAATTGGTGGCATTTGTACTTTGTAGGAGGAAAATCTTCTGAATTCTAATGATCAAAAGTATCGTATCTAAAATCAGGAAATATTAGTGTATGATCTGGAATAAAAAACTAATAATGGAAATTAAATAATTAAAAATATTTTCTCTTTTTTAAGAACTGGTGAGCAGTCTTTGGCCTACATGAATTCTTTCCTCCTTTCTCCTCCATGCTTATAAATTGTTTTCTCCCCTGAGGCTTCATACCTATTCTGGAGAAGTAAAGATTAATGTAACTGTTCACATTTATCATTTGGTCTGGCAGAATTCCAAATGGCGGATTTGATTTCTAGACCCAAAGTAATTCAAGGTTGTTTAGATGCAAGGTTTTGAATCCATCTTTATTAGAAACGAGATTTAATAATAAGATCATATTCTCTTTTGCACAAGCTCTCTTCCCAGTAGCCTTTCCCTGCTGAAACTCAGCATGGATTGACTTTGGGTGTGATTTGAAACCTTATTTCTCTGCATTGGTAGAGCACTTGCACTATTTTGAAAGAAGAGTGTTTCCTGCCTTTCCCATGCCTGCTTGTGAGCTCTTGGTTTGATGCTCACCATAGTTCAATTTGACAGTATTGAACATCCTGAAAGATCCACTGCATGAGGATCTGAGCATCATTTTTCTTTTCTTCATTTCATGAAACAAGAAAAACCTTTTTGATTCAAATTATTATCTATTAATTATATTCTTTGGCGATACACATTGATATTAAATAAAATAGCACTGGAATAATTTTATAAAAAATTAAAGCTACTAACACTGAATTAAATCAAAAGTCATGAAGATTGATGTCTTATGATGGGGTAGATAAAAAAATTTTGGGTTCTGTTCTCTTACAGCTATTGCTTCTATTTTCTGCTTTTCAGCAATGCCCTTTCCAAGGTCTCTTCTCACCTAAGTTACAAGCTATTGTAGATACACTATATTTGGGTAAAATACAGTAAATAGAATTGCATAACATACTCAGTTTGCTTTGCAAATACAATAGTATTCAAATATATGTTTCATCTTGATTTGCTTTGCTTTTATTTTTTTTTCCAGTTGTAAGATTTCAGTTGCTGAGGAAGATAATTATTACACAGATTTCCATGACAGCACAACAACATTTTTAAAAAATCAATTAATTTTTCCATTACCCTGAAAAACTATTACAGATTCCCAAGCCTCTTTGACAGGGCCCACAAAATACCAAACTTCCATGAAGTTTCCCTACCTATGATGATTATTAGAGTAAAAACCATTTTGACAGTATACTAAGAGGATCCCAAAGAGTAACAATGTCTCCTTACTATGAAGTCTCATGTCTCCACCACTCTATATTTAATTTTATTTTTACCTTCATAAATTCTTCTAGTTCTTGATTTTTCCACCAATTGTTTCTTTCCTTTTGGTCTTCCCATCATCCCTCCATTTCCATCACTGTTTTTTCCCCCCTCTAAATTGCCTACTAAACATTAATGATCTTAAATACTCCCAGATTCTTGTCCTTCTGAAATGTATTAGCCTGGCACACTTCACTCTTCCCAAATTCTTCTGTGAGAGGAAAGGGCCCCTGTGGACGAGTCTTTACCACCAGCATTAAACAAGCAAAGAGGCATCTGAGCCTGGAACCCACCTCCTGCATGTATTGAGGAAGGATTTTTCAGTTAGCAGCAGTGGCTAAAGGGTGCTTGGTTTTTTATTCATGTCCTTCTCTCCCAGTTTTCTGAAAGATCAGGCAAGATATAAAAGGCAACAAGGTTCTACAAACTCATCTGTGTTGTATTTATTTATACCAGGGAGAGAAAACATGATGTTTGGAGACTGTCTACTCCACAAATGTGCAGGAAGAAGATTGTGTTGTTATGATGTTTGTAGAATTTCAGTCAAGACCAGGGGAAATTCTTCTGTCTTATCTTCATGGTCCTTATCAGTGTATCCACTAACTCAGCATAAATGGCAGTAGGGAAGGCACTGAAGATGGCAGCACTTGAGACAGTTATGGTAACATTAAAAAAATCAAGCTTTTCAAGAGCAGATTCAAGTATGATTAAAAAAAAAAAAAACAAAAAGAAAGAGATCATTCTGGCTTTCTGAATGTCCCACTTCTGTGTTAATATCAAGTGTATAAGAAAAAATATTTGTATGTAGCTACAAAAAGATTACTCTATGAAACTCTTTCCCACCCGTGAAGTTTTAAGCTGAACAGCCTGTCCCATGGGCTTTGGTTTTCACAGCTCTCTTTCTGAGTCTAGTGAAAATGCCATTTATGACAAATTACCTTTCTCTCTGCATTATTTCCTTGGCTTTCTGTCTCTAAGTGCATGAGATTTGGGGTTTGTTCTTCTCCTCCTATTCTCACCATTCCTTTTATTTTCATCCTTTTGTAGTGTTACACAAATGTAGTGTCAATTTATACAGTAAGGGTTCATTACAGGTTTGACTGTTTTAATTTTATTTAAATTTAATTTTAAAACTAATTGTTTTAATAATGATTAGTAATTATGTAGAACCACTGACAGAATCTACCAGTCTATTGTCTTTGTTTAAAAGAAATTGGCAACAGTACTAATTATCAAACAGAAGAGCTGTAATGGTCTTGCAATGTCCCTTTTGCTAGTAGGGATTGAAATTAATGAATAAGATACAAAATTATATTAATGTATCAAGTGAAAACACATAGGGAAAGAAAGAAATCACATGAATATAAATTGAAATCTCCTAAGACTTAGGAGAATTTAGGGTACAGACAAAATCAGATCAAAACCCACAACATTATGAGAAAACAAAAATCCACTAAGTGAAAAATCACTACTGACACTCAATGGATGTGATGCTGCCACCTGTAAAAATAAAACTTCCAACATAAGGACCACTTATCTCCAGCAACATCTGCAAATCACAGACACACACTGTGTGATTGCTGGATATGTGGCAGGCAGTAAGGTTTAGATTCACTAAGAAACTCCTTTAAAGCACTTTGTTTGTACTAAGAGTAACTTATATGTAAAGGAGCAAGATAAATTTATAACTGCCATAGAAATCCAGAAAAGAGATGTAATTATAAATAAGGAAAAGCATTAAAACAAGCACAAGAATTCCTCAGCAAACAGAGACAGTGTTTTGCCTGTTATCTACTCTATGCAAATAATATAGCTCACAAACTAAATAATTATTCTATAACATGTTGCTGAAATGCCATCATTGCCTTTTAACAGTGAAAGACACCGTATGCTTACAGTGCCTTGTGACACCATCTCCCCTGCCTCATCTGATTAATTATACCTGTAGCTACCTGGTTCTAAATATGTCCTACTACTTCTTCTCACTCATCATCCTCCTTATTCCCCAGTCCTGACTAGACTCACGGTTATCATATCTCAAATCTCTTTTCCTTTTCTATGCCTGAAAAATCTCATTTCTCTCATTCCCTTTGCTTCTTTATCAATTTGGACAGTAATGAAAATGCAGCAGGGGCAGCCCATTGCTCAGCTCCATCCCACTGGTGTCTTTAAGCACAATTTGCTGTCCCTTCCTTCTAGTTTTGGCCAGGACAGGGTTAATTGTTTACAGAGCATGAGGGGAACCTGGCCAGACCCTGATGTTTTTCAATACTATCTCATGTCACTTACCAGGGGCAGGAGTTAGGGGCTCTCTCATTTCTCATGGTGGGGAGAGGGGGACAAATGGTCTGGTGTTTCACTTTCTGGCTAAATAGTTTCTTTTTCTTATACCTTATTTTGTTAGTATTGTTGCTGTTATTGCTCCTTTTCTTGTTTCATTGCTATTTCCAGTAAATTGTGCTCATCTCAGGTCATGATTTTCACCTTTATGTGCCTCCAATTCTCAGCTCCATCCCTGGAGCAGGAAGGGGGAAGGGGAGGAGGGGGAGTGAGAAGCAGCATCTGGTTTGGGAGAGTCTCGTTGGGAGAACTAAACTGGGGACCATTTCCAGACCACAAAACTTCCTTTGATCTCTCTTGTAGTTGGAAGCTGATGGTATCATGCTCATATCTAACCCCTCTTTTGGATGCACATAGTGTTGGGTGGGTTAAGCAAGTGTTGCTTAATGCTTGTGGAAAGCTTTTATATTTTTATTCTTGCTTGGTGTCATGGGTTGACACTGGACAAAATGCCAATGCACCCATGAGTATATATTTTACCTAATGAACTACTGTGAGATGTGGTCAAGAACAGAGCAGAGCAGGCCTAGTACCTGAGAAAGACAATTTATTAAACTACATGACAATGGAAAATAGAAAAGAAAAGAAAAACCCAACCACCCAAAAGTAGAAAAGAAAACCTCCCAGAACACTGCTTCTCCTCCCCCCAATTTCCATTCCATACATGCTCACGCAGCTCACCCCAGCACATTACCCTCATCCACTTGCTTAATCCCTCAACAACCCTGGGTTCCTAATCCAAATCATCATCCCTTAAAAACAATCCTCATTCCATCCAGGACGAGAGGAGTCTTTCTCGCACCACAGACCCCCCACAGGAAACACAGGTCCACCATCCCGTGTTCCCATGTCACCCATGGCACTGCCCGGAGGAGTCTGCCAGGGTGACACCCTCCTTTCCATGTCCAGCGCTCTCACTGACATCCATGGACCCAAACTACAACAGGGCTCTTTTAAGGATGTTTAGCCAAGTACCAAAAACCGGCCATCTTCTCATTTTGGGACTCAGGTCCCCCCCATCTACCCCTGGGGGGTCGAGCGTTCCAAGAACAGGCCAGAACGTCTCTGGTTTTGAGCCAAAAAGCATCCACCCAAACACAGTCTTATTTATAATCAGGAGGGTCCAGGGTCCGTCTATGGCTAACATTACGCAGGAAAAGTCCAGCCCAAAAGGCCACT
The DNA here is from genome assembly GCA_013400215.1 of Cisticola juncidis. Classification (NCBI taxonomy): domain Eukaryota; kingdom Metazoa; phylum Chordata; class Aves; order Passeriformes; family Cisticolidae; genus Cisticola; species Cisticola juncidis. Next base: position 1,744,413 of record VXBR01004631.1, on the reverse strand, counting down.
CCTCTTCACTCTGGCAATCGAAGGGGGTTCTTTTCATCTCCCGTTACCATCTCGGTCCCAGGCTGTCCTCTCTCTTCTAAAACCACCAGCCATGAGAATTCAGTGTCTAGGGATAGCTTTCTTCTGCCTTAGAAAGAGTTAAAAGCTTTTATCTCCCACCAAGGTCAGGCTCAGGCAGTCACAGGCACTGCAGCTCCCACACGCAGCTCCAGCTCGGCACCTTCTCCCTGGGGGGAAGAGACGGGACCCGGGAGCGGGGGGGAACGGGATGGGATGGGGAGGGGGACAGAAGGCACCTCCAAAGTTCTCCCTCCACCCCTCCATTCCAGATGGAAGCTGGACCAGCTCCACTCCAGCTCCCTCTGTTCCCCACCCCGGGGCCCACCTTGCTCAGCCAGGCCCACCTTGCTCCCCTCCCACCCGGCCTAGCCAGGCCTGGCAGGGGAGAGGAGAAGAAGGACGCTCCTCTCCGAAAGCGGAGCCAGGAAAAGAGAGGATCCTTCAGGGAAATCCTGCTTCTAACCCCTCGTGTCCTCAGAGGCGTGTCCAAGCTCTTAGTGACCACCAAAGGTGCCAACAATCAGACCTAAGGACTGATTGGTTTGACCACTACTTCCTAAAAAAACCTCACTTCCCCTTCAAACCACGACACTTGGCAATTGTTTAGGAAGACACGGCTCCAGAGCTGCAGATCATATCTTATTTGGTACATAATTTTGTGTTGTGCGCAGCCTGACCTGCACTTTGCTTGGAACTGAGTAGAGGACACATCCCCAGATGATCACCAGAGACCCCAGAGAGGCCCATGCAGGCACAGGAACTAGTACTGAATAAGGCTGTGCAAGTAAATTACTCTGCATTAGGTGGATGGCAACTCTGACTTAGGTAGGTGGGTTTATGCAAATTTTAATGTATACATTCTTTATTTTTTAACCCCTAGTATGCTTAATTGGTTGAATATTTCCACCTTGGACCCTGTGCAGATTTAGGCAATGTTTCCTCTCTAAACCTGACTCTTTGTGTTTTGAGAGTTTTTCCTAAAATCTGGCAACACCTCTTGGAAAAAAGTCTCCCCATGTCATCTGGCTCCTGAAGCCCTGGCAGTATCATCCTTCATCTCATGTCAATACATATGAGCTGGATCATTTAGAGCTGCAAAGGTCTGAGAGCTTCCAGTGAGGATGCTATCTTCAGAAAATATAGCTGTTAGAGGCAAAGAAATGGGACATACTGAAACAGTAATTTTTCAAAATGCGTATAATGGAGATGAGATGGTTTCTCCCTAGATCTGCAAGACAACTTTTCAGAACATCCCATGTTCTAGGGACATCAAAAAGGCAGGAAGGAATTCTGGAAAATTCAGGGAACTGATGTAATTCAGAATTGTTTGGATTTCTTCTTCTCACTAGAAGTGGTGCTCAGCTTCAAATAGAACAGAAACCAAAGCAACCTCCCCCCAAATCACAGCTATTATCTTTATGTGGGAATGAAAATGTGGTTTTGTTATAATTTAGGAATATTTCTCACTTTAGTTGTTAAAATTCAAGACCAGATTGGAACTTAGTTTCTCCAAGTTTGTAGAGGTTTTTATGACAAATATATTTGTCCTGCAGAGAATGCCACAATAATGAAAGAAAGGTGCCAAGTTCTAACATCTCTTTCATCTAGTGTGTCTCAGATTTAGTATTAACAGACTAGAAACACAGTCTCTGTCTGTCAGCACTTCACATTCTGTAGATACTCTGATTTGCTGTTTTCAGAGAACAAGCAAATTATCTGTCTTCCAGGGGAGGAAACTGAATCTGAGAGCTGATTTTTAAAAGATTACACCATTTTTCTGTGGCATAATCAGTAAAGAAATCCATGTTCCTTCAGACAAGTTGACTATTATAGCCTTTGGTCTATGTTATTTCTGGATTAGTTCACTGGAAGCATCATCTAAATTGTTCAATTACATTTCCTGCACATTTTGCATACCTTAAATGAAGGCTACAGGTTACTACAGCAGCTTCTTTCCACTGTCATTTACAAAACCTAGAAATCAAGAACTTGTATTCTAATAATTAAAGTAATCAAATAAATCAAGAAAGGGGAAGTACAGCCTTAGTAGGTGAGACCCTTTTTGGTCGGTGCGTATCCCTTCTTTCTCTGTCATTCCAACTTAGTAAACCAGAATGCAGATAGCTCAACGTAGTTAAAAAACCAATAGTTATAATGCAAAATCCAGTTAATACACCAAAGGGAAATAAAAAAATGAGTCAAAGAAATCGAACCTCTCCTTAATTTAACTGTTTTGGGTTTTTTTCCACAGAGCTGTTCATTTGCCAAAAAGGAGAGAAAACCTGAAAAACAGTGGCAAATACTTTTAACAACTTCTTCATTCAAATACACAGAGGAAATGAGCACATTCTGGAAAAACAATGGGTTGAATGTAAAGCCCAGCGATATAGGAGACAATCACAACTGGCTTCTCATGGGAGAGGAAACCAGAACAAGTGTTTCCAGAAAGCTCAGGACATTGTTGGCTGACTTCTCATATTTGAGGAAAGGAATTCTCTTAGGATACAAAATTGTGAGGCCTGGGCAGATCTTCCTCACCAGGCATGTACCCTGGGGCAAGGGGTGGTGTTTCATTGTACTGGCCATGTTATAGCTAAGGAAAGGGTACACTTGTCCTGTATTTTCTTCTCAATTTTGACATTTAAGAAGGATAGGAACAGGTTATATTTTTAAAAAAGCTAAGTGGCTAAGGCTGCTGAGGGAGAGAACATCTACTCTTCTATAAGACCATGCTACTCTACCATGGCCACAGTAACAATAAATCCTCAGATATTTCTCTGAAAACTTGCTTTAGATTTAGCTCTTTCACACACTGTTTCTGCACTACTATCTTTCAAGATACAAATCAAAGCAAGGGCTAAAACATAATCAAGCTAGCTTATCAAATTTCCACTTTCTTTTTAAAGAGGAAACTTTTGAAACACAAGATTTTGTATGCCCTGAATAACCCTCAGATCTTTGCAGTCTTCTAAGCTCTTCTCTGAGATACAGCACAATTCTACCAAGCATAATAATCAGTCAAAAACCTTGTTATACACAGCTATGACACCTGAGTTAAGTACAACAAACAACCTTGTCAATCAAAATTCACATTAAAATGGGAGCTCATGTCAATTCTATCTTCCTGACAGTTGAATGCAGACAGAAAATTTTACAAACCTTCAACACATCTAAGAAATGGATTGCTCTGCTGTTTCTTTCCATTTTCTACATCTATTAAACCCCCTCAGAAACTGTCAGCCTAAAAGCCTCTCTGACTTCTTTTTTTCCTCCTGTGAGCTGAAACTTTACATGCCTGAAATAAATCTGTGCTCTAGTTCTTTCAGAGGATATGGAGTTTGATTTAGGAATTAGTTCATTGAACTAAAAAAAAAAAAAAACAAAAAAAAAAGAAAAGAAAGAAAGAAAGAAAAAGGCCATATCCTTTTTTGGCCTTGAACACTGCAAAAGTCTGCCTTCACTTACTCATAAAAAGAGATTTCACTTCACATGGGAACTCTTCTACCCCGTCTAATAATTAATCATCACTCAAGAATCAGTTTGAGTTATGTATGTTTAAGTTAAATCCAGAAAAGGTAGTCTAAATGAAGTTAGAACAACAAATGGCACTAAGCTACTTGTACTTGTGGTGATGGGTGAGCAATTTTGTGTAGGCAATTTCCCACAGACAAATCAACCACTGTATAAGCATTGCTACACTTTAATTAGGCATTCTGGGTTGCAGGGAGGGCAGGATTTAGTTGCAACACACATATACCCACCAGACAAAAAAGGAGATTTATTCATTTAACCTCTGCAGTGCAGACAAATCCTAAATACACCACAGCATCCACAGAGCTGCACCACTGAAGAATCTTTGCCAGTAAGGCGGAGAAATTACCGTCAGGAGTAGTGGGAAATGCTGGAATGACTAAGCTCCATCTTTTCCCTTGTTCCCAACAGAAAATATGCTGACGGGTAAAGATAGCAAGCAGACCTCTTAGTCCACTAGAAATGTCTGTCTCTGTTGTTGCTGCTTTTTTGACATCACCCAGACATCCATGTTGTCATTCAGCTGGCTCTGGCAAGGTGTTATTGGGTGGGAGACCCACAAGTCTTCTTGCTTTCTTAGGCACCCAGCTGAGCAGTGGGCACACATCTGGAGGAGGCTCCCTGGAGGAGTAAGCCCTGAGGGTCATTGCTGTCTAGTGTGGCTTTGTCTCCAGATGACACTTTGGGGCAACTGCTGGCAAAGGATGAGTTTCATTAGGGGAAACCTCATGTTAAGGTAAGTGTCATTTTACCAAAAAGACAAAATGAAACTTCATACACTCTCACACTGGAGAAGGAGATAAAGGTTTGGGGAGACATTTTGTTCTGTTACAATGCAGTTTTTTTGGTCTGCTACAAAGTGTGTGCACCAGTCTGCAAATAGATATTTGACTAATCTGGATGCTGATTCTCTTTGGGACCACTTCCTTCTCATTTGTGATCTTGTCTTGAAGGGCTGCTTTTGAAACAAGAATTTCTGTCCTGTAGCTCAGCATATTCACGTCCATAATTGTGAACAACAGAACTGAAAATTGCATTTACATCCAATGCATGCCTGGATCATTTTCTACTCAAGAAAGAATTAATTTCCCAGGGAGCTTTTCTATCAAATTAATGGTTGCTTTGAGAATTAAGTTCCCCTTATTTTCTTCTAGAAAATCATTAGAGATTAGAGACATGAGAGAACAAAGTGGACAAGAGTCTTGCCTTTCACTGCAGCTAGCAGTGTATTAGAGCTTTACTTGATCGTCAAAGCCCCCTAAAAGAATTTAGAGGCAAAAAGCTGGGTTTCACATGAAATCTGAAGCTTTTGTGATTTGAAGAACTTGACTGCTATTTGATTGCATTTTGAATCAACTTTTCTTGTATTAGTTCAAAAGTTATTGTTATAATCATCTGCAGAAAATAATGCTAAAATAATTCCATTAAATTTTATGAGTGAAATTTTACAACATAGTAATGAAATGCAAATATCCTTGTTCATTAGGCTCATCCATTTCAATTGTACCTGCAGTACATTTCTCAGCAGGAACTGTTAATCATACAGCAGCATGCAGAAAAGAATATATTATATTAATTAAATAGCCATATTATGCATCTGTGTGCTGAATTACGCCCAGGAAACTCAACATGGCATACATTACTACTTTTACTAGATCAAGAGAGTTTTATGTTTATGGAATTTGGGGTGAATACAGTATCACTTTGGTGTGCACTACAAGTAGCAAATGAGGAACAGTCCAGTATTTCAATGACAACAATATTCTCCAAAAGAAAACCTCTGCATGAAACTTCACAAAACCATGATCCTTCAAAGAGCTATTTGCAGGCCCATGGAGCAGTCCATGGGTATGTTCAGACAACACTGAGAGACTGAAGCACATAGGAAGATTAGAAAGTTGGACAGAGAAAAAATGATTGGCAGAATTGAGCCATCAAATTTTTCAGCCAACCCCTACTGAAGTTGATCCAATACTGAATACAGTATTTGCAAAGGTCACTTGGCTAACTTACCCACTACCCAGTGCCTGCAAGGACTTTGAGTACTTTAAAGATTAAGCTGCTACACACATATTAAAAAAAAATGTCATAAAGCCAGTGTGTGGTATGCTCACATTCACAGAAAAAAAAACCTGATTACTGAAAGGTGTTTATGAAACTTTCTTCTTCCATCATTACGCATCATTACACAATCATTCCATCATTATACATATCATTGTGCATATCCTTAATGATGCCTCAATGCTGGTTTCTTACTAGAATTTTGAACATATAAGGTTAATGGCGTTTTACTTCTTGAATTGGAGGTGATATCTCCAAGACCCTCTTAAGAATGTTGGAAACAATGGCCCAAGGGAAGCAGAAAGAAGTCTAATTCGGTTTAAAACGTTAGTTTTCCTTTACATATAAAACAGAGCACTTCACACTGTAGATTATGCTACAAAGAGGAAGTACAGGGCAAATGTATATCTTACAACATGCTCTCAAGTTACTAAATTCTTCGGCTTCCCTCTAAAACACCATGATGTAAGGCCTGTTAACCAAAAATATTTGAAGAAAAATCACCATTTGCATTTACTCATGATCAAGGATTTCAGATTCCTTGAAGATTCATGGCAATGACATCAGAACACCTAGAAAATGGGCATCTAGCCCTGACAGGACATTAGGTTTTAGGCTCTTTACCTGATCAATGAACACAGAATTTTCTGGGGCTGAGCAATTCTGTAAGAAATCATGCTTCATTCTTCATTCAACCACTTGCTGTATTTGGAGGAGATGCTGCAATCTGTGCCTGGCAATTCCCAGAGGGCTTTAACCAGTAACCTGTCTCACAAAATTCTGATAGCCTTACAATTCCAACTCCTTCTTCTGTGTTCCTCACACTGAGCTGAAAGCTGGCCATGGGCATTCAGCATCTTCTGGTTATGCCCCAAAGGTCAGGTCCTCTGGGCTATGGAATTGGGCTCTTCTTCATACCTGTTATGCATCAGACCATTCTGGCCCTGTGAACATCAGGCCACACACATCATTTATATGTGGTCTGTCACTCTGGCCCTGGAAGAGTTTGTTTTGCACTGAAATGGCATTTATTTTTCCGCATTGGAGGCAGAGACACACAGCTCCTGCACAGGAACACACATAGGGCTAGGTATAAAGAAATGAAGTGTCACTGAGTCCAAGGGAGCTGCATCTCTGCCATTATTTGCAACATTTAGAGACTTCCTGAGCAGGAATGCTGTCTGATTGGGCAGATTTTGTTCCATTTTTAAATAAATGCCAAGACCGAGATGGTGCCATGTATGATACAAGGCAAAACTTAAATTATTTTGAAGACACATTTTTATTGCTTCCTTGTATATCAAACTCATTCCTAAAGTGGCTCTAGTTTTTCACTCAAAATAAACATTTTGATGTGCAGTGGTTGTACAGCCTTTCCTGCTGCAGTGAAGACTGCAGCCATGACAGTCATGTCTAGTTTCTCTGCTGATTTATAAGTGAGTTGTAAAACTTCGCTCTAGTTTCAAAACAAATAGAACATATATTTTTGGAAGCAACTGTTTAAAACACAACTTAACATATAAATGTATCAAAACTACATTGTGCCAGCTAGCTGGACTCCCTTTACAGAAAATGTATGTTTTTAAGAGCCTTTTCTTTCTTGAGCATTGTGTCTAGATTGATAATCATCTAAATTAATCAAGAGCTACATAGACTTGAAGTCTGGATTCACTTGAATAAGATCATTGTTCTGAATAATGTTAACTGCTCAGTTAGCAGGACAATTAATTCAATAACTCTTTGCATGCTGGCTCAACACATTGGTCCTGACAAGCCATAATGAACTCATGATGGATAGGATATCATTCAGTTCACCACTGCATGACCGATCTAATCTGACACTTGAATTCAATTCTGATTTTAACAGATCCTCAAGATTAAAAGGAGAGACATTTTACACACTAGTAAGTTAAAGTAACATTCTCCTGTTTTCCCTAGGTTTTCTTGACATTTGTCTATGAAGAAAATGAGGTACAGCTAAGGATCATTACAATCACCTACTCTGAACTTCTACATAAAACAATCCATAGCATTTAGGGATGTTTCCATACCTGCACCTTATAGCACTTGGCACTGGTTTTTCCCAGACACTGGAGGACAGCTGCTTATCTGTTGTGGCAGTCAATCCATTATGATCTCCCTTATCACTTTTGCTACAGCACCAAGAGCAAATAGAGCAATCACAACAGTAGCAGGGATTGCTGCGGAAGGGTGAAATTAAACTGCAGAATCCAGACAGGAAGAGAGAAACACATAGCACTATTCCCAGGAGTGGCACCAACGTTCAGAGGAATATCAAAGCACCTCAAAGGACACAAAGGGTCTGTCTATTCAAGACACATAAGTTTCAGAAAACAGAAGCTAGCATTCTCACTTCTGAGAAATGGACATTTGTTAAATTTTCATCTGCCTACACAAGATTAAAGCCGACCCTTCTGTTCCTACTTGCACAGTTCGTAAATCAAACTCAGACAAGGAGCTGATTGTCAGCAATTGAAGCCCTCAGTTGTAGTAGGTAAACAGATAGATAGATGTTACATAAATAAATAAACACACCAAACATAACTATATTTTGCTGCAATTTTATTAAAGCTGTAAACTAGAACAACTGCCTATAATGTCAGCCAGATTTATTATTTACTCTGACATGGTCACCCAATATTGGCATGGCCTGCTGCAGGGAGGTGTTCTCATAATGACAGACTTAAAAGCACAGCCATTGATTGTGGTTCTCTTTCCCAGGTTCAATTAAGAAACTACCTTCTCTCTATTCCTCTTCCTGGGGCTTTCTTCATAATGACCCTTGCAGCAGTGGACACTGAGTGCTAGTAAGTCAAACATTTGTCATTTAATGTCAGTACAAATATTGCCTCCAGGGGAGAAGGGAGGGGAGGGGAGGGGAA